>VXBI01008665.1:1032385-1047738 GCA_013397375.1 Toxostoma redivivum | reverse complement strand
CCCCTCTCAGCGCTTCCGCTGCAGCGAGGGGCCCGGGGCTCTGTGGGCAGCGCCTCCGAGCCCGAGCCCCGTCCGAGTGGCCCACAGGGAGCCGCGCTCCGGCCTCGCCCCGTCCGGCCTTGTGTCTGGGGGACAGCGAAGGTTTTGGCCATGGAGGGTTCGACCTTGGTGCGAGGTTCTGACCGTGATACCCAGGTGCAATGTGGTGTCTCGGGACGTGAAGGAGAATTGAAGCTTGCTCCTCAGCCCCTTTTTTCTGCTGTGACAATTTCTGCTTATTCCCACTGATTCCCAGGATCTCTGTGCCGGGCTGTGTGAGCCCCGGGCTCGCCCTTCACCGGGCAGATGGCCATGCCAGTTACAGGATTGGTTTGCAAGGGCAAAGCTCAGACCCACGCACAGTTCCTCCTTTCAGACCCAGTTCACTGAACTCCTTTGTCTGGTGACCTTTCCACAATGAAATCACGAGTACAACCGAAGATTACAGAGTAAAATGCAGTCTTTAATCTTTGTCAAGTCATCACCCCTGCCCCTTCCCCAGTCACTGGTTTCTCAGGAAGAGAGTTGTGTTTCCCTTGTATCACTTGCAGACACGTCTCCCGAAATATTTGCAACCCTGTGATACCAAATGGAGTTTTGGGATGTCTGTTTTAATACTTGTTTGTGAGGTGCAGGGTTGATGCTCACATTTGTGAGCAAGAAATGAAAATGGAAACAGATTGTTTTGCTTCATTGCATCTAATCCCTCTAAACTCCTCAAGTTCCTTGTATCCATGATGTTTGGCTAATATGTGCTCAACCCTGCTGTAGGATACAGGAGATAAAATGAAAAAGTGGGTATTTTCCTTTTGTATTGAATCAAACATAATCATACAGCCACTATTCTAGTATGAACAATGAGAAAAATGGCCTGGAACAACAAATTCTGCAGCAATTGCTGTTGCCTGTTTCTGATCGCTCTGTGGCCCAAATTGCTTTTTACTAGAACATTTACCAGAGCAAGAATGATTTTAACAGTCAAGATCTTTAGGGGCAACAACTAATGTCCACCAATGAGTTCTGTGTGCTCTCTGAAAATCAGACTGCAACAGAGAAGATGCTGCTACTTCTGCTTTACAGGAAAGAATAGATCATTTTTGTCTGGAAAGATTTAAGGATTTTCTTCTGAATCACACTTTCCACCAGAGAAAACAGTACAAAATTCCCTGTCTAAATTACTGGTGGCTCTTTCTTTACATAGGTCAAGAGAAAGGGCTTTGTTATCAAGTTAAGTGGCTTCCTTGCCACTGCTTCTCTTCCTTGAAAACGTATCATTGGCTTACTCTTAAAACTCCAGCACAGTTTTCTAATATCAGCTGCTTCATTTCAAAGTAGTTTTTTTTTGCTGGTGTGCTCTTTTTTAAATTGCTTTAAAGTACTTCTAAGCCTGTTGTTCTGATGGGAACGAGCTCTCTGGTACAGCAACATGTTTGATGCATGGTTGGGAAAGCTCAGTCATGTGAGTTCAGGATTTGAAGGTTTTGCTCTGCTCTGCTTTTACTCTGTATTCAAGCTCTAATTCCTTTCTATAGGCACCCCCTCTCCATGCATAGCTGAAGCAAAGCCAGAGCTTTGATTTTATTGAAGGCTTAAGTCCACTTAGTTTGCTGAGAAGTCATTGAGTGACGGTGCTGCACTCGCATCCTCCTTGCCAAGAACACCCCTGCAGAGAGGCAACAAACAAAAAAAAAAGAAGCCCCCAGTATCCTGGCATGAGGAACCATGAGCTGCCTGTCTGCATGCTTGACCCAGCACAGAAAACAGGTAGCCAGAGGAGGTTTTGGCTCAGCATTGCTGGCTGCCAGGCCTGGGCTGTTGCAGTGTGAGAGAGCATTCTGTGAAGCTGAGGTTGGTCAGATATTAGTGCAGATTCAATGCATGCTGCTGCATTTTTTGGCTGCTGTTAGGGTTAAGTTCTACTCTCCGGTAGTAAAAGTAATGAATAAATACATTTTTCAGAGCTTCTGAAGGAGAGAGATGGGCAACTGTTTGCATAGTCAGATTGCTAACACTAATGCTCCACCAGTGCAGAAAGGCTCCTACGGCAGCCTGAGCACAGCCCTCAGAAAGGGTAAGGGAGCATCAAACTACAGCAGCTGCAGCTCCTTTCCCAGTGAACATAATCCGGTGTCAGCTGGCTGCAATGCTCTGAATGTCCCATACAGCTGAGGACAGGGAGTTGGTTTGCTGCCCAACAGAGCAAAAGGAGCTTGGACTGTCTAGAGGTGTGACTCCAGCTGTGTGCAATTTAGGGGCAGGTGGGAGAGAAAATGTTTATTGGGATCAGCTGTTCTATCTCCACAAAACAGGTACTCATTTTCTTGTGAGGAGAGTGGGTTTCCAGTACAAGACCAAGGAGTTTTTCTATAAGCAGAGAGTTTGCTTTGGCTTGTTCGAAAGTTTTTTTCTTCTACTTTTTTCACAATTTGAGCAGACAGACCATGGATAGTGAGGGAGAAAAGCAGGTGAGTTTATCAGAACTTAAGGGGAGTATTAGTCCATGTTGGTAAGATCAGTCCTTAGATAAAAGAGATATGGGGATGACATGATGAATTCATGACTAGCTTAAAATAACAAAAACGTATTATTTGTGGTGTGGGGCCCAGTCTTTTTGGGAGAAGGGAAGGGTGGTATAGATCCTTGTAAGGAATCTGTGGTTAACTTAAACATAGGTGATTACACTTGTGTAGTAATCCTAAGTTTCTCTGGCTTACTTAATTATAAACACACTTCTAATTTTTCTTATAACTCAAGAGGCAACCTACTGTTTTAATCACAGTGATTAAAACAGATCAGTGTCTCCATCATCCTTGCCTTGTGGTTTTGGTTTTTAGTATTTGTTTTTTTTGGTAAAGTTCTGTATAAAAATATTCTGGTCTGGGTTTGGATGAGGGTGCTCAGGCAGCCACAGGGCTGATAGGAGGGCAGCTTGATGTTAGCTGTCCCTCAGTGTTCTGGCTCTTGCCCCAGGATGTAGAGCCTGTGCACAGCTGTGCTTTTCTTCTGTGACAGCCTGTGCATGTACACACCACTTATGCTCCCAGTCCCAAGGCCTAATGTGCTGGGAAACAAAATAAGTGAAGATGTTTTCATCCTCAAAACATGCCCCGAACCTCAATATTGTTGTGATAACCTGGTATTATCCCTGTTTGGCAGAAAAGAAGTTGAGGATGAGCAGGACACTGACTACTTGGCCTACTACTGCAATGGGAGGCTGCATCTGGGCTGT
Organism: Toxostoma redivivum; assembly: GCA_013397375.1. NCBI lineage: Eukaryota > Metazoa > Chordata > Aves > Passeriformes > Mimidae > Toxostoma > Toxostoma redivivum. The sequence goes on along the minus strand of VXBI01008665.1, from coordinate 1,044,470 downwards.
TCAGAAGGTCAGTTTCCACACTCCTTTTCTTCTGTTTGTGCAGCTCCTATGGATCTCTGGAGTGTGAAATGGTGGCCTTTAAGAGAGCTGATAGAATAAATTCTCTTACCCTGAGGTGCTCAGATACCAACCTAAGGTGATGAGATAAATACTTTACTGTTGCAAAGTTAAAATGAGTCTCTTCAGTGTAACTCCATTATTCTTCATTTAAAAGATAAATATACCGTCATTGTCAGATCAGATATTCCCCCTTGTCAGCATTTCATGGCTCACTTCCTGGGTCTAGATAGATTGATGATAGCTGTTTAATATTCTTTCCTTCGTAACCACCAATTTGAGAGTTGCCTACTCTCATGATGGCTGCTGTTCTTCTTAAAGCATCAGCTTGATGTGCATTAGCCACACAAGAATTAGAGCTTGCTTTCTCTTTTTTCCAAATAGATAGTTGTAAAGAAAGCTTGAAAATGGGAATCTGAGCATCTAATGCTGGAGACAAATAGACACACAGCAATATTATTTTCAAGCCAATCTCATGACTTAAGAGTGATAGCTTCATTCATGGCTTTAGAACAAGGTCAAAGGGAAGGATTTGATTTCCTGACCCTTAGCTCCAAGATCCAAATGGATATCTCTGAAGACCACTGGACGATACAACTAAACTGCAGTTCCTAGTGACAACCAGGAAAGCTGCTGAGCTGATGAATGATTTGTGGTAGCTGGTGCACGCTGGTGTGAGTCAAATTTATTCTAGGTCTCTTGGTCTTTGTGTTTTGACCTTGCACGTGTGACAAATAATTTTTGTTGACTCTAAGCTGTGCAGTTGTGAACACTACATGTTTTTAGGTGGTCCATAATTAGACTTCAGTGTTAATTATATGTGAGCTAAATGCAGGGAGCTTCTAGCTTTTCAATAGTGCTGTCTGTCTGCCTTCAGAATAATTTCAGCCAACCAGGAGTGAACAATATGGTTATTTTTTGGCATGTGGGCCATGGAAGCATTCAGATGACATAATCAAGGAGAGGTAGTTGAGGGTGGGGAGCTGTTGAGACTGCTCTTCTGTGGGGATTGCAGTTGTGGAATATTTGTCATGCATGTTGTGGTGTACAGTCATCACCTGTGGCAGTGTGGCTCATAGCAGATAAAGGTTATCTCATGAGTACCCACAATGTCAAAAAAGCTAAAAACTACTTAGCAGAATGTTTTTTGCTTGGTGGTTCTCAAGTGAATTCTAGTTCAAGAGAATGCCTGCTTAAAGGAAGGTGTATTAATTCTAGTTGAAGAAAATGGAATCTGTTCGTTTTGGTGCCTGAGGGTTTCTATTTTCCTAGCAATTCAAGTGTACAAAATTGCACCTTCCATCTTGAGGCCCAAAGACCTCCATCACTTCATCTGCTGCCTTTATGGTAAAGTTCTACAGCAGTTCTCATGGTCTTAGCTTGCTCATCAAGTGGTTTGTTCATCTACTTAGGACGTGGAAGGACTCTCTCACACTGAAAATGAAACATGTCTCAGATTAAATGTTTTTGAGATTTAAGTTAGTAAGAACTTCTCCATTATTATTTGAGTGCTGCTCTGTGTTAACTGCTTTCCTTTGGTTAGAAGGTCTCATTAAGACAGTTGGAATGTATTGTGAATGTCAGTGTTTGTGGTATCATGAAACTGATGGTGGTTAACTAGATTGATCACAACAGAAAATCTTGCCACAAAGGCTTGCTACACTCATATATAATACCTACATATACCAAGAGAGCAGGGCTATTGCCAGTAATAATACTGTAGAGAAGCTTCTTTGTGTACTTGTTTTGTCTCAATAGTGCCTTACGAACATCTTAGGTGCTTGAAGAAGGCTGGCTGTATTTGAAATCTTTTTAGACTGTGTGTAATCTTTTGAGCTTGACAGCCTTAAGTCAGGCATTTGAATGCAGGATGGCTATAGAATGGAGCAAAATGATGAGACTTGTGAGGGGTCTCCTATGGATAATAGTAATATCGCACCATGATCACTTCATGTTGCTCTGTTCCATCCCTCCAGGGGTTTATGAATAGCCCAAATATAAATCCACTTCTATTTCTACACTGTTATGTCAACAGGTCAGGTAAATACACCACAACACATAAATGGGAGTAGATACTGGCAATGAGTGAATAATGGATTTCTTTGCTAACACCTTCTGTGGATTTTTTTCTTGATTGGTGCTTTGTTTTCTTCCCCTCCCTCAACTATTGAAAGTCTGGTTTCTGTGAACAAAAAGAGACAGAGCAGAAAACTCCTTCATTGCCTGCAATTTCTAAGCTTCTCTTTTCTGTCAGTTTTATGCACCAAGGAGTTCTGGTCTCTGATTTTTTTGCTTCCACTTGCTTTTTTTCTTCTTCCTGTTGACACAAACACTTCAACCAACTTTTGTGCTTGTACATAACCTGGAGCATAAGCTTGGTTTTTCACACTCTTTGAAGCCTATGTTTGCTCTGAAATTTTTTACTTCAGTTCTTGCTCTGGCTGTCTTGAGGCTTGGCTTCATCTGCTACCTGCTGTTCTTTCGGTGTACCTCTCTTGAAGCATTTTGGAGAGCAAGATGTGTGTTGAAGGCTGTGTGTCAGAGCCTCTGTGATCTCAGTGCATCTGCTGGGTTTGTTGAAGTTTTGCTGTTTTCATTGCATTGCTAATGAAACAATCTACCTGCCCTAGCAACTTTCAGCTGACCTTGAATTTGCAAGTACTTGGGCATTTATATTTTACATAAATAAAATCAAAATTATTATTCTTATTATTAAAATATTGTTCTTATGGTTATTGCCTGCAAGTTCTGTTATCTCAGGAGATAAAACAAACTCTCAGTACATAAGTGTCTGTATAAACAACATCAAAACATGTTTTCTCCAATGTGATTGCTTCTTTTCATGTATTCCTATAACTGAACAAGCATTAGGAAAATAATTGATATAATAGAAAAGGGACACATTTAATTCTATCCTATAGGCTACCAAGTTGTTTCAGCAGGTACTACCATTATTTACAATGTAATAGATTTGTTGATTTGAGGATGTTTCTCTGTTTCAGAAATGGATTGCTACAAGGCAGTGTGTTGCAAAACTCTACTCCTGCGTGCATCATTCTAGAGGAGACTTCTTTCATTTTAAAGCACTTTCAGTTTTTTGGTGCAGTATCTGTGGTGCTAAACCTTTGTCACTTTGTGTGCATTGTGGGATGTTCCTGTAAATTAGTTTTTCCTTCCTTCATTCCTGTGCAGTCTTAGGGATGAGGCTGACAGGGGAAAAATGAGCTTGGTTGCTTCTTAGATGTGCTTTTGTTGAGGAGGAGAAAATAAGGGTGGAGAGCAGTTTTCTCAGGAGCTGGGGCAGAGGCCTTTGTTGCAACCTGGCTGGACAGGAAAGCATAAACCTGTTCTGCAATGAAGGGGGCTGTTTGGGGCATCAAACTGAAGAGAACAACCTTCTGCTGAACAGCTATATGCCAAAAAGATGGTCTGGGTAGATAGCTCTGTGAACCTGGAGTTTATGAAAACTGCCAGAAATTCAGCTGGAACTTCTTGGTAGATCAGTTCTCCCAGTTTATATTTTGGGTAGAGTTCATTAAAATTGTATCCAGACTAATATACAAGTTCTACATATGTGCAGGTGCCTGCCTTTCCTCTGGAAATGCTGTAATCTTTACATGAGGACAAAGGAACAAAATCAATTCTGTGCTTCTGCAGAGGAGATGACAGAGCTATTACTGCTCAAACTGAGCAGTGCAGACAACTAAAAGATAGAATTATTGCAATCTCTGGGAGTGTGTCTCTTTAGAGAGCTTTGGTGCAGCCCCCCACTGATTCCTCCTGAGACATCACCAGAAATGCAGTTTGTGTTTTGTCAAAGGGCTGAGTGTCTTTAAAGCTGACATAAACTTCTGCTGAGTTACTACTGATTCCTTCACAGTGCAAACTTTAAAAAGCTCCACTGTGTAATGCAGAATATTTAAAACCTCATGCATTTAATAGTAATTCTGTCATTGCTGTAGGTGCTGGAGCATAATGTTGTCAATATTCTAAGGCAACTCTTAAAGTTTCTATCAGACCTTAAAAAGATGAACATATTGATGCCTTAATTGCTAGCACAGAATATATAGATAATACTGTATCTTTCACAAGAATCATGTTCTGCTGACAGAAGAACTGATGTGATAGAGTTGAAACTTTTTCCCTCAGGATACAACAATTATTATACCCTTCCATTGCTAAAATGGAAATCACATTCTCACATGTCATGGAATCTAAAAGCTTCTAGCTTATGCATCTGCTCCCTGGCCACTAGAAACATCATTTCATTGTAGTAATTTGTCACTGATAAACATAATTAACAATCATGGAAACAATGTGCACAGTATATGCAAGTTTATATAATTTCTTTCATGGACCATTTTCCTTGTAAGCAGGGGATGGAAATGGAAGCCAGATCTCCTGCTGGTGTTCTCTTTCTGCTATCCAAGAAAGCTGTTTCAGTAGTGACTAGTTTACTCATAATAAGTTTTTACAAACAGCTATGACTTACCTTTTCCTGGATGATTTTTGGACGTTCCCATCCATTGCCAAAGATTTCTCAGCTAGAGTTGGCCTGAATGAATAGCTGATTCAGTTTAACAGGCTGAAAGCTACCAGCTGGGATTAAAAAATGGTGGGGATAGAAGCAAATCAGCTAGAAATTGAATAGGTACTCTGTTTGTAACAACTGCATGAATCCAGTGGATCTGCTTTCAGATCTTATCTGTTATGCCCACCCTTGACCCTCTTTACTCTCAGTTTGAATGGGAACAGCTGGCTCAGAGGTTTTTGTAAATGTTGAGCTAATATTTTGCTTTCTCAAGTCTGTTGCTGCTGGATTTCACCTGCCATACTGAGAAATTTGTAGTTAAATGGACTTTTTTCTCCACCATTTTTTCTTATTTCTTTGAAGAGGAGTAGTTATGAGAGTTTCAACTTTGTGAATGGCCTCCACACTTTTGGCTGGAAATACATCTTGATTTTTTTTTTTTTTTTTTTAGTGTTTTAAGCTTGGGCTGGATTAAGACTGTATGAAGCCTCTCATTGTACTTTTTTGGTGTTTATGCCCACTGAAGCCAAGTAAAAAAATCACTTGGAATAAGGAATGGCTTTAAATGGGTTCTTGGATTTTCCTGTGACCTGGTCTTATTCAATTTAATCATCCCTGAGATACTGAATATTGAATATGCTTAATGGGATTTTCTTCTGTCCAAGAATGTGAAAATGTTATAAACACTAGTCTTCCATAATTGTGGGTATTTGACCGTTGGATGCTCAAGAGTATCCTCAGCTTTCTCCCTGCTTCTCTGAAATAGGTCCTGCTATGGCTGCTAGCCTCACTAGCCTGCTTGGTTAGTGTCTTGGTTACTCTAAGGATTCATTTCTGATGAAGATAACTCAGTTGCTGAAACATTAATTAAATATTTAAATTATTCTCATTATTTGAGGTGTTTTGATTTTTTTTTTAATAATCTTTTTCTGCTCTCCATCCTGTTTGGAACAAAGCAATGCTATGCATAGAACCTTGTTTGCAGCAAAAAATTGTTCTTGTGTGCTGTTAGCATCTGTTAGAGCCATGAGGCCATTTCTGTGCAAATCAGCTTACTGCTATGAAGTTGTGCCAATTCTGACCAAATCACCGAGGGATTATTAAATATTCTAAAAGGTTTCAGTGAATTCCTACATCTCTCCTTACCATGCTCCCGGCTTCCCAGGTTCTAAATGTTAAAAGCCAGCCACAGGTCAGATCCAGTAGCTCTAAAGTGCTTTGGCAGTTCTCTTGGAGCAGATGTAGAGCTTAGGGAAGAGAGAGTACACTTGCAAACTTGCACAAACAAAAATGTTCTTGCTTTTGATTTCTGGCACAGTTTAGAACACCTCTCCCCTCTCTCCCCATTCCCACATCCCCCACTTTATTAAAGCTCTGCATTTGGGAGTATTACAGATTTTTCTGTCTGAACTAAAAAAATAGAAATTTGACTGTGCCTGCACCCAGATCTGGGACCAAGCAGACTGTGACTCTTGGCTGATGGAAATACAAATCCCAGTGTCTGGAAAATCCAGATCTAAATACAGCCCTAAAGACCTATCACTGCAGATCCATAGCATTGGAGTGCTATGTGGGGAGCGAGAAAAAAATGTTATTCCACAGCTGTTAAAAACTAATGGAAAATGCCGTAGCAGGAATTTTAAGAGCCTCAGACAATATTCTTACTAAGGTATTTCCTGAACCTACACTGAAACAAAATAGTTTAAAGCGTAGTCTGTCAGCCTTCTTGTGCTGGCAGGACTGTGAATACAGCAAAGTAAATCCATATGCTTAGAATCTGTAAGGAATGAGCAGGGCTACAAAAAAAAATATGTTGTGTCCACTTTTACTCATCCACTCACTGACTTGGTATCTTTCTGATGTTTGAATTTTGATTGTACTAAGAGAATGGTGCCTCTTACTGTCCTTAATACCCAGCAAGAGGATCTATTGGTGTGTTTGGATTTGCACAGCCCATTGTGGCAAGCCAGCCCCCTCTGCATGCAGGCTTATCTCTGGTTAGTGCTGGCCTTACACCCTGTAAATGCTTCTCTTGAGCTGCAGTTCCATGGTTATAGTGTGTTTTGCTTGGGCAGTATATTTAGCAAATTGTGTAGTCAAATGATTATGTTAGACTGAGTGGTTGACATCTAGTACACAAATAATTATGACACTAAACTTACTATGTATGAGCTGGAGCCATAGCTGATTCCAGTGACAGATGGAAAACTCCACTGAACCTTTTATTGGCCATATGCCATTTCTGAGTGTTGGCCAACAACAAGATTTGTTGCTAATATATAATGATTTAAACAGTAAAAAGAGCAGCTGCACTTTGATTTTTGGTGCCTTTACTACAGGTTTTCCTGGAGCTTTTGAATATCTACTGCTGCTTTCTAATGCAAAGCTGTCACTTCTAGTCTGTGAGAAGAGACTTTATCTTCCCAGCACTATCTGTGGTAGAATTTTGTATTTTGATACTTATAACTAAAGCTCTCCTCTGCCTTTTATTGCATTATTAGGTTGACAGTATAAGAATGTCTTGCAACATAGAACTGGAAATGGCTTGTAAGAAACAAGCTCTGTTGTGTAGTACTGCAACAGAGCTTTTTCCAGGCTGTCAGTAAGTCTTCTGTTGGAGGACTGGGGGAGCAGCATTCCTCCAGCTGTTCAGAGAAGACTTGCAAATGTGCGTGGATATAAAATGCAACTGTTACCTGTGCAGACTATGTTATAATGTTCCTACTACTGCTGGTGCAGCAGGAAACATGCTGCCATGACATGTTTTGACCTTTGTTTCTCCTAAAGAGGGTTTAACGGCATTGTCCTTTATCAGTCTGCTCATTCCTGTATTCATCCCGAGAAAACCAAGATTGGAATTTGGTAAACAGAACTGTTCTGGCATTTGGCCCAGCAGCAAAAAGCATGGTAAGTAAGGCACATGGCAAGAAAGTGTATTCCAACGGAACTTTATATATATATTCTTAATGAAAAAAAGAACACTTTATTTTGCAAAACTTGTATTATGAAAGCTTGATTACAAATAAAATTGACTAAATATTTGACTTGAGCATCATCAACCTGCACTTGCATTGAGAAGAACGCTCGGGGTTTCTAGGATGTGTTTGGCTGATACTGTGGGTCAGGCAGAAATCATCATCTTGCTTCTGTGCCAAAGGAGGCATGAAGTGGCCATTGCATTAAGTGATTTTCATTGTTTTAGGGAAGAGAGTAGTTTACATTTGTATGCTTCTTGTACCTCCTTGGAAATCGATGAGACATGAGATTGTTTCTGATGGGCCATGTGGAGAGAGTTATACAGCTGTGTGCTATGCCCCTGGTTTATTTCCTGACCAGTTCATGAGATGTGCTGTGGCATGGGCTGGCATGAGGGCACTATTTCACATAGGCTGGCTGTACCTGAGCTCTGCTCTGCATGGCTGGGCTGCCTCTGGCTCTCAAGCCTGGTTGCTGATGTTCTGTTACAATGCTGCCTGTAGTGCTCATGTGCTCTTGCGTGTATCAGACTATCTCTCTCACCTGCCTAGGTGCCTTTGTGGCTGGAGCAGTTTTTCCCAGTAGGACTTATCTATGCAAAGCCTAAAATGTTAATTTATTTCTTCACCCAACAGTAAAAAAGAAGGACCTTTCTGTATTTACTGCTTTGTTGACTGTTCTTTGTGGTGTTTGCATGCCAGCTGACTCCAGGTCTGACAGGTTGGATTGGTTGCTGACAGCTGCATCCTCTGAAAGTGTCAATGTATTGGCCCTGCTCATCCCTTTCTACAATGGACCAATGTGTTTGTTTACTTATTCATCTTGTATTTCTTCCCTTAGCCCTGGAAAAAGCACGTAAGTGCTGGCTGCAGGCAGGTTGTCTCTTCAAGCTAACAGATTCTCTATTTAGTTTGAATGTCTGTTGGATTGCTCCTTATCTAGCTCATAGTGTTTCTTTCCTGTCAGATTCCTCCTACACCCTGGTTTGATCTTACCTATAGAAACCTATCTGTCTCAAACAGTCAAGCTGAGCTATGCAAAATGTTCATAAAGTGTTACAGCTATTTCCCACTCTGTTATGTATTGTGAAGTGGTGGACCCTTGTGAAACCCACATCACCCATAGGGATAGAAAACTAATTTTTATTTGTGTTGGAATTGAGAAATAATAAATCTAATTCTGAAAGAGGTTTATAGTGGCTGTTTACCTACTGGAGAATAATTTTTGAGTGATGTGGATGCCCTTGTGTATCATCTCTAAGCTGTTAGAATCACTGTCTCATACATGTTTTTACCTTGCCTAGGTAGTGCCTGACACCCTGAACATCTGTGCAACAGAGGCCAAACACCCCCTTTCATTTCTGTTTCTTTACACATTTTTTTGATGCTACCTTATTTGCTTCTTTTGGACTAGTATTTTTTTTTTATTATTATTTTTGTCTTTTTGCCAGAGTTAAGAGATTGTCTTATCCAGGTGTTTGTGGTTGGATTGAAAATTGTTGAAAATAAAGCATTTTTGCATTCCTTATGTTTTGCAATTCCCTAATGCCCATTAATGTCACTGGCTACATCACTTGCCCTCTTTGTAATGTTTGTTGGCTTCAATATGTGTTAGTTTAAAAACTAGTTAAATGAGGTAGTATTATTTATTATTAGGAAATATATACCAGCTTACACTTTGGGAGTTTAGAGGTTACAGCTATTTTTCAGATAACTTATGTCCATATATTTTATCCGAAACTGAGGGAGAAGAAGGTAATTCTAAAAGCTGTTGGGAAGATTGGTGAAGGTTGTTTCTCCCCTCCCCAAGTTGTCATTATGTACTTCCCATTGATGTTTATAGGCAGTTGTGTGTGCAGTCAGTCAGGAAAGAATCAGATAACAGAAAATTATTATGGAAGCAATAAAGCTCTACAGTTTACTTTTTTCCCCTCAATAAATTGGTTTTTACTTCATATAAAAAATGAAATTATTTTTCTGTCTGACAGGTGTATTGTGGGTAGTGTTTAGCCATGGTTAGCAACATTTCCTTGTGATGTTATTTCATAGCTGGACCAGTGATTTACAAGTTTAAGATAAGGCTCCTTGGCACCATCATTGCAGTGTTTGAAGCAATTAAAAATGTGATGATTCTTGAGGTGATGCATACAAAAATGAAAACTCTTCACTAGAAAATGGAACCTGCTGGTGTCAACCAGTGATTAGTATTTGTTGTTTTAAAAGCCCAAGGCTATTGCAATCTTGTCTAGTTTAACACAGCAAGCTCTCTGTGATGGGCACGACATGCTTGGCTGAGTGCTGTGGCTGCAATTTCTGTTCAGCTGGTACTCACACAGAATGAGCCTGTTAAGATCTTCAGCCAGATCTGGTTGAGCAGTCATGCCAAGCATGTCTTTAAAATCCAGGGCTGGGAGTAGAGACTTCCAACAGGTAAAAGCAAGAGTATATGGCCAATGTTTCTGTAACTTGTTAGTGTGCTTGGATTTTCAAAAGATGGGAATAGTTTTCTGTTTTGAAGATTTGTGATGACTTGGAGGGGGATGAAAATAATTTCTACTGCTCTTTGTGTCTATTCTACATCCACTATGATTTCTAGGGTTTGTGTTATTAGTGGCCTTCCCTTGGGAGTTGAATGGTGGGAAGTGGGTCTCTGAAGCAGTGCTGTGTGGTAGCTGCTTGGTGTTTGCTCCAGGCACATGGGTATTATTGTTTTTACTCCTGGGCAGATTGGTTTCTCCCTTGCCTTTCAGTAGCTCACCCCACTATTTCCTTGTGTGTTTTGTTCCACCAGTGCTGGACAGATCTGTGCTGTGTGTCTGTGTCTACAGGTGGATACTTCACAGCTACCTGGAGACAGTGACCTTGCAAAGCACAGAGAGCAGCAGGATAAACAAATGAACGTTGCTGCCTCTGCTAGTGCTGGCAGGATGAGTTTAGCAAGTTCCTCCCATATCTGTAGCCTTTAAAACAAGGACAGTGTCAATGTTCTGTGTAGGAGTAACAAAAATCATAATCTTCTAAATATTAGTGGTACTTGAGAAGTCATTTTCTTGATTACACTGTATATGGCAAACAAAGCAGGAACAAATGATCAAGTGTTTTCTAATAGCTGAGACAGGAGATGGCATCTGTTGCAGTCCATGTGGATTTAGTAATGGAGTGACCTTGTCTCCCTAGAGCTTGCTTCTGTCACATGTTGCCTCATTCTGTATTCCCTATTGGAGTACATGCAAATATGGTGTACAAATGATACTTAATTATTGTTAACAATTTTAAGGAAAAACTTATGTTCTTAGTTCCATACCAGTGTTTATGATAGATGTATCTGTACAGATACAGGCAAAAATATAATCAGATCATTCATGCATTTGAATACCTTACTTTGATTTTCTCTTGTTGCATTGAATATGATATATAATTAAAATATTGAATGAGAGAAGTTTTAAAAATCAAATCCTGGTGACCTTTTAGTTCCTAATCTCAAAGCTGTCAAGAAAAATCCAGGTGCTTCAGAGTCATATCCAAATACATACAAATCTCAGGTGCAAGAGGAGTGGCTATTAATTAGCAGCTGTGCTTATCAACATTTGTAATTAATCTGCCTCTGAAGTGATAGGTCCTTTGTGTTTGCAGCTGATTTTGTATCAAGTTCCACAGGTACGTAATCTACTCTCGTAATAAAATACTAAAGTTGCTAGATCATTGTGGATCTAGCAATTTACTTATGTGTGTAAATGATACTTATTACCATAATACTGTTTGATATAGAGTCATGGCCAGATACTCTTAAATATTTGTTCTCAGGAAAGTAGCTTGTTTGAGTAGACTGTAAGATTGTGCATGTGAAACAGATTATGTTTTTCAGATGTTTCTGTCTGCTTCAGGTGTATCTCTACCATTATATACCCAAATGTGAGGACATTTGGCACATTTAAGAGCTCTCAGAAAGCAAATGTTCCATCACAACTAATGTTCTCCTCCTGATGGTGACAATACCTCAGGATATCAAAATGAATGGCAAAAATGAAAGCAAAACAGCATTTATTTGACTACCAGTGTGAAGCATCCATGTGAAATAAATTAGAACTTGTGCCTCCTTAAGACTTTTTCTTTATATTTTTGATCTGTGCAATTTTATGATCTCTTTCCTCTGTTGCCCTTGAAAGCACTGGTTATTTATTAGCATAATATGATTACATTCCTTTCTGCAGGGTTTAAGAAGAAAATTGAAACCTTGCAATAATTTGACTAAAAGCTGCTAGAGCATTCAGCCAGCTGTCGAAATTTTAAGAGAAACCATATTAAGCAAAACCAAGCTGTAGCTGTCTATCTGATATCTAAACACAGCATAGCTACCTAGGCAGGAGGCACTTTGGCTGGCTTAATTTTCTGGCTACAGATATGAAATACTAGCAAAATACAATTTGGTGACAGCTTACACACTGTGGGCCGTGGACTCTTCTCAGTCCACATGTGCAGCTTGTATTATAGCCAAATTAGATGCATTTATAATTAATTCTCT
>VXBI01008665.1:1009207-1032363 GCA_013397375.1 Toxostoma redivivum | reverse complement strand
CCCCCCCCCCCCCCCCATTCTGTTCTGTACAATCTGTATTTGTGACTTAGATGGACCAGGGCTTTGTTAATTACATGTCCAGGAAAGCATTGCTTGCTATCATCTTATTGATTCCTCACTGATAGAAGTGGCTAAGAACTGGCTAAAAACTCGTGGCAGAAATAGCAGCAGCAGTACTCTTACCTAAATTGTGACCACAGTTTGTTTAAATGGTGGGTTTTACCTTTGGGGGGGAAAAAAAATCTACTTTGGATGTGGATGTCTAAGTGTTGGTAATTCCCATTTAGCCAGTGCTGTGGATATGTGCCAGAACTTGCTTAATACCCTTTCTTGCTCCTAAAGGTAATTCATTGTTTAATGCTGAAGCAGTCATTAGTATTGGTAAGTAACTCTTTTGCTTTATTTGTATTCTCTTGTAATGAAAGTTATAATGGCTGTTGATATCTTAAATCTATCAAAACCATTATATTCTCAAAATCTTGCTTTGAAAGTATGTGCATCCTTGGTGAGTTACATATTACAGAATTATCTTGTTTGGTTTCTGTTGCCTGCAGAATGTGAATTAATACTTGCAGTAGATGTAAGGACAAGTTTCTCCTTTTGTAAGGTTGGACAAAAGGCCAGACTGGTACCAGTGCTCTTGGTTGCATACATGGTAGTTGTGGATGTTTGAGGGAACAGTCTCTGTTACAAGGTTTCACCTGAGTCTGAAAAACCTCGAATTGCTCTGTGGTCAGAGAGACTTGGATATCCAAGCAGTGGAAAACAGCTTTAAAGCTTTTGTGTTGTATCTGGTGAGATTTGTTTGTTTTAAATGCAAGCTGTTTGGTATTGAGCTTAGTAACTGTAAATGCCAGTCTATTTTTTCTTGGATGTTTCAAATATTGCCTCTGAAATTCTACATAGTGAGTACTATAGACAAATGATAATTTACTTAGAAACAGTTACTGTGTTTTGTTTCAAAACACCAGCTGAATCTTCAATATTTCATAAGCATATATGTTAATTTCTCAAATAATCTCTAACACTATCAAATATTTTAATATTTGAAAAGTAATTCTGAACTGGACAAATTCTTGTAGCAATAGAGCATAAATTTTTTTACTGTACAACATTTCTTTTAAAATTCTTGATATTCTACTAATTTAAAGTGGTGTGGAAGAAAGCAGCACTGAGGTCTGTTAAATGATTTAACGTGCATTTGCTGAAGTCCAGATTTGAGAGAATGAGGGGGAGAAAAGACAGGAAACAACAGATTAGCTATCAGTGGCTAAACAGTTCAGAGAACTAGTTTTGCTGCTGGTATCCATTTCTAAAACCAGCTCAGATGGCTCAGAGGTGGTAGATATCATCATTTCACTTCATTCCACCATTACTTTGTAGTGATATGTAACTAAGTCTTGCCTTTTTTCTGCCTAAAAAGGTACTTGTGTTACTCAAACATGAAATCAGTTTTCATCTTGGTTTTCATTGAGATTATGCTACAGGCTGTTTTGTTAAGAGAATTTTAAAACGAGCCTCAATCCTGCAATATGATGCAGGAGAGTTGGTTGAGCTCATTCAGGCTTTGTGAGGAATTCTAAAGCTGTGTGTTGTACAGCCAGGTCCACATTTTGTGTCTTTCTTAGTCATTTAAAGGTGTATTTTCTATTAGAATTTGTTGCATATGCCTTCCTTATTTATATATTATTCCACATAAAAGAGAGGGATTTGCCTAAATATAGGTGTAATATATAGAACTGTAAATTTGATGGTGACTGCTGAATAGAAACATTTACTATGTTCTTAAAAGGATGTTTAAAACAGCAAATCATATAATCCAATAATTTTAGCTTATTTTAAACTGTTGTACTTAGATGAGCATTTAATGAGTTTCTTCATGTTGTCTCATATTTTCACTGCTTCTGGATCTTTCACACAAGATTAGTGGGCTCCTTGTGTGGTGGGTTGGTGCCAAATACTTCAGTTACTGTTGAAGCTGTGTAGTATTCATAATGGTTTGCCTGACTGTTGTCAGGGTTGAAGCTGTGCTTAGCTTGGCCTCTCTTGTGGTGATTGGCTTGTGGCTTGGCCTGGTGACTTTGTGCAGGTTTTGTTTTGTTTAATTCCCATTAATCCAGAGAGGATATGTATTTGTCAACATTGACTCAAGTTTTGAGATAGAAGAGGGCTATTTTAACTCAAGGCTCGGCAGTTGACAGTCACTGTGAGGGCTGGTTTTTGATACTGTCCTTGATGGCTTGAGACTTTCATTGCCCCATCAGGAAGACAGAAAGGGATTTTACTGCATTTGCTGTTTAATTAAGCAGGACTTCCTGGGAGGATGTTTCTGGCATGGGAAAATTTTTTGTCCTTAGAGGACAACTTCTTTTTCCTAGGAAGTTTGTAATACTCCACGGAGCCACCTTTCATTGTAGATAGCCAAAAGATGAGTACTGCCTTTCTTGTATATCATGTGCATTCTTCCACCCACCTTTAAGCCTCCTTTCTGCCAGAGGATTTTGCTCAGTCTTTAACAAGATAGTCTTAATTAAGTTGCCTGCAATTTCACTAGCATTGAGAAAAGCATTATTTTATTGTTTTAAAGCATTGTTTTAAAGATTCATGCATTGGTTTGCTGCAAACAATGTCTTACTGAGAACTATTTTCTGAATTTATTTAGCTAGTGTACAATCAGTTGCAGAGGTGCTATGTAATTAGCAAGAACTAAACTAAGTATATGAAGCTTCTATCAGGCTGTCAAGTACTTTGTGAAAATGAATTCAGATAGACAAAGGAAAACATTCCTAAAAGGTGTGGAAAATGACCATGGGAACTGGTCTGTATGTCCCCAGCAGTAATCTTCTTCCATGTCTAGGAAGATGACCTTGGAAGATGTTTAGTACTTTTACCAATGGTAGACTTGCAGGTTACTGCCTTCAAGTAAGAGGAGTCTCCTCCTCTCATCCAAGCTGCTTCTTGAACCCTGAATTTCTCTCTGATTTTTGTTTAATACTTCTCTTTCTTGGGGTGGTTGGATTCAATGTTCCTCTGTGGTGTGAGATGCCCAATACTAGGTCTCAAACCCGTTGCTGTTTGCTGAAACAAAGCTGCCTGCCTTGGCTTCTGTGTGCCCAAACAAATATCTGCAGCAATTTAGATGTCGTGTCCCTGCAGTAATTTGTTACTGTCCCTCTGCTAGAGGTTGCCTTCCTGCAATAGAATTGGTGTAGGGGAATGCAGCCACTCATTTCACAGTCCAGCACCTTAGAACAATTCCCTTTTAGTTCACACTAATCCACACCCATGTGTTTCACACGGGGGTGGATGTGGTGTTTGTGAACTCTAGTGTTAGAACAAAAGGTTGGAACAGTGAGGCCCACCTTAAAGCATCTCTAGTCCCTGCCACATCAGTTGCAGTTGTAGAGAAACAATCACTGTCATGGTAAGTCACTTGGGAGGTGCTGTGCTGCTTCAGATATTTGCAAGGCTATTTAACACTTTGGGTACCCAAAGAAAACACAGCTTTTGCATTGGAGGCGAATTATAGTCCTTTCTTCACAATACTCAAAGAATGCTTCCAGAAATGAACACTGAAATATGACAAAATTCTGCCTGCCCAGAAGCTTTTTGATTTAACAGTAACCTCAATCACCATCCAGTCTGCATCATGTAGTCCCTTGTATTCTCCTACCTGGCAGGATTTGAGAGTCACAAGAATTCCTCCAGTTTTAGACCCTGTGAAAGCAGGATTCTGGCTCATTTCTATACTTCCGTCATTCAAAAAATGTGGAACTGGCAGATAAATTGGAAGGATGGTGACAAATGCATGTATTTTTCTGTGATTAAAACAGTATCCATATTCTGGAAGTCCTCTAACTAGAAGGCTGGGATTGGGTGAGTTTTGCAGTTCCCCTCTTACAGGTGTGCATTTGCCCTCCAACAGCAATCTGCTAACAGGGTGAATAGGCTGCATCCTAAATGAATACAACTGAAAGCATAGCAGCTGAATGAAGGCAAGGTTGTGCAGCATTATTTTTCAAGCCTGGCATCTTTTGATGTGAGAGAATTTCATAATTCAACTCAATTTTTCAAGGCAAAGGCTTCTAACCCATGGGCTGTGTGTGGTCTACCAGGGTAATTAATCTGGCCAGCTTCCCAGGATAATTTGGAAGAGGCCTGTAGGCAAAAGAAGTGACTCTTTTAGCTGGGGTAGCCTGCTCCTAACTACCTCTGTTCTTCTGTCCTTCCCCTTTGTCATGCTGTTGTGTGTGAGCAGGGTATTTGTTTGTGACAGGGCCCTGCGTGTCATTAGTGCCATGTTATAGCTATGCAAAACTGCATGGGTTAGTCGGGAGCCTTCTTATCACTTGCAATCAATGGGGCTTAAACAGAATCAGTTCTCCAAAACTGCAAGTGTATAGTGAAAATATAACTGAGGTAAATGTATTTTGTCTACCAATGAGGAGCAGGAAATTTATTCAGATGAGATCAATTACCTGTAAGGGATGTGTGTTTTCTCTAACAGCAACACATCTGCTCAGGCATGCAGAAACACCTTCCAAGTATAGGCAGAATCTAAGCCTATACCTCTAAGACAGCCCAGAGCTGTTTTCCCACAGTAACTCTTGGTATTTCCCTAGGTGCCAGTTCTCAAATAATAGTTTTACTTTATTTATCCCCTTAATTTTCTAGACTTTTTAGATAATGAAGGCTGTTCCCTGGGAAGGGTGCTAAGCCACTCTGCTTTCAGAAGCTAGAATGGAGAACTGGGGTAAAAGCAGTGTAGATGATGTATTCTTGTTGCAGAAGTGGGAGTCCAAGGAAAGTGTCTTCTCTCTTCTCTCTACTCCTTGTTATAATCAAGTATTCAGTGCAGTTTCTTCATGTGTTCAGATGAGAGTGCAGGTTCTTTGATAATGCTGGGACTTCATGCTTCTCCAGATGTTAGTAATGACAATAAACCCTTAAATTGGACAAAACAAACTCAGGCAAAGGAATTGTGTCTTCTCTCTCAATAGTGAGGGAATTGTACAGCTAAGGAAAAGGTCACAATTAATCAGAGATGTGGTCTTAAATGACCTGTTTCTAACGGTGATGAAGTTCTGCAAACTCCTTCTCTCTAAATTGCCTGGAGGCTAAAAGCTGTGTACCTTGAAGATTGGATCACAAATCAGTAACGTTGGTTGGTTGGTTTAACCCATGCAATTCAACCCTGCTTCTGCACCCCATACCTGGATGAAATGATTCCTGCTCCCTGCTTCAGCTCCTACCAGAGACTTAGGGACAGCTTGCAGTCAGCACTGGCTCTGTTCTCTTTAGAGGCTGTGACCCTAAAGCTGACAGGTTCCTCTGAGCAGATTCTGTGTGGTGCAGACTCCTTGTATGTGGCTCCATGCTGTGTCTGAACAAAGGCTCCTCCCCACTGTGTTGCAAAATCTCCCCCACTTCCTCTGGATACTCTGGCACCAGCTTGTCAGCTGCCTGCTGTGGACTGTTCAGCTCATGCAACATGCAATGCAATAGTTCATCACTTACTCAGAATTAAAGTGGTTATAATTTGATCAAATTCCCTTCATGAGTATGTTAATACTTTACTTTTGATTGAGAGTGTTTGCAGAGTGGCTCTGTTTGATGATTTGATTTTGAAAGGTAATTCAGATTAAAATTTTTCAGTATGTGTTATTCCTTCTTTCCTGCCCTGTATACTTGCTTAGGATTTTAAATCTTGCAGTATGAGAAAAGCCTGAAACCATGAACCACAGCTTGGGATAGCCAAAGCAAAAAAGACTTTAGAGAGTAGTGAGAAAATGGTTTTGCTAACCCCATATTCACCTCCCAATATTGGATGAATTGCACGTCTGTAGACCCATCTGGCACTGCAGGGGAGTAATATCCTTTATGACAAGGACATTTTACTTAAGCTTTTCTTCCAGCGCTGGTCCAGAAGAGGGGAAATTGATTTAGCCTGTGATGTTAGAAACCAAAATCAAGAAGTGTTGAGACAGAGGGCAAGCTGCACTGTGACACCTTCTGTGCATTCAGACTAGAAACTGGATCCTTTCCTTTTTGCAGTGATCTCCCCTTCTCATCCATTGCTCCCTTCTTATCCAGACACATGTGAAGTCACATGTACTGTGCTGACAGCACTTCAACTGTTCTCTCAGAATCAAAGGACTCCTCATATGAGCTCATCTGCTCTTGCTGTAAATGCCAGCCTGCAGAGGACAAGGTCTTGGACTTTTTTCATCCCAAAAGGAAGCCTTTAGAAGAAAAAGACTTTTGCTGAGAGTATTTGGGAACAATATCTCAAGGGAAAATATTTTTTTCTTCTGTTGATGCCAGTCTGACTTACTTTCACAGCTGGAAGCAGAGTCTTTCAAGCTGACACTTCTGAATGAAAGGACAAGGACTTTTGTGACGTTTATTTTAGTCCCTTTGGCTCACATGGGGAAGTTGGACAGTAAATAGATTGTGTGTATGTCTGATGTGTAAAATGATAACAACTATTAAATAAAGTACCATAGGCTCTAGTCCATTCCTAAGTAGAAGATTAGCATTTAAAATGCTAGATTTTTGAGGGTTCTGTTCAATGGTCATTTCTTTGAGACACCCTTGTGTTACTGCATTTGTGAATGCTGTGTAGCTCTGTCCGACAACTTTTCTTTTCCTCTGGTGCAGTGGTTGGAAGCTCTCTGAGTGGCAGGAGGGCTTCACAGCCAGCAATCATGTCTGGACTGAACTCTTAGATGAAGGGTCTTGTTTCAATTTAATTTTGATTATTTGTGTTTATGTAATCTCTTCAGTAATGAATGTTCTCAGTGTTCATGAGAGTAGAGCATCAGCCCTTCTTTCTAGGGAGCAGCAGGCCTGCCAATGCTAGTCCAAACTCTGATGGAAGCAAGGAGTTTTCTTGGGAGCAAGTACTTCATATGAACCGGAATATCTTGCCAAATAAGGTTGATTAGGGACATTGGTTTTGAAAAAATTTAGAATTTCTGGTGAGGTCACTCCCATTTTACTGTTTGGGAATATATAGAAAGTTACTTTTTAAATATTTTTTTCTTCAGTTTTTTTTCCTTCTAAATTGAAAGCAGCTTTTAATTTTAAAGCTCTTTTTGTGCATGTACAGCATATAACCAAAGTGAAAACCAGACATTTAGATTGTTGTAATAATTTTATGGGAAGCTGTTTCATGAATTTCCATTCAGACTTGGTAGAAAGCTGAAGAGTTGAAAGCTCAGAAGTTTTCATGAAACCAAACCTCTGTACTTCACACACCTTTCATGCCTGTCCCTGCAGTGGTTTCCACCTAGATGACTGCAGTACACTGCAGTGAGGATACATGTGCAGAGAGCAAAGGCTTCAGCCTGCTATGGTATGTCTGGTCCTCTCCATATGAGCACCTGTATTTTCATTGGTGTGATGCTGGATTTTGGCAGTGATGATTAGCTGACAATATGACTCTGCTTGCTGATGACTGTCAAATCTTCTGAATGTCATGCTAAGAATATGAAGTATTCAGTGATTAAACAATTGTATGAAATGAAATTTAAGAAATCCCTGTTATGATATAGGCTCATTCAAATAATCTGTCAGAGCAGTGCTTCAAATGTACCACAGGACAACTCACCTAAAAGGGGAACTGAACTTGATGTTCCATACTATTAAAGGCTGAAATTTTCTCTTAATGCTTGGACTTAGCTTGTGAAAGTTGTTTCACATTGTATGCAAGTGGAACTCATTCCATGACTATTATGGGAACTGCATTGATGGGTAACTCTTAGTACTCGTATTCCTCTTTTTTTTAATCTGAGAAAGAAATCTCATGGGTTTTTCTTTGTTGTTGCAGCTTCTCTCAAAATTGTGGGGAAACAAAATGCACACAAAAGCAAATGTGATCCTTCATGCCTGCTGTCACAAATACCCCCTTAAAAATCATAATGGGAAGGATAAAGATTGGTGCAATTATTAGGAGAATCAGCTTGCTAGGAGCACACCATGATGTGGAACCTCCTTCTTGTCAAGGCTGGTAGTTCACATGCAATTGCACATTTATACTCTCTGAGGGATTAAAAGGAAGCCTCTTGCAAGGCCAAGATGCCCATTATGAAGCTATCAGGCTGGAAAGCTGCCATTACATTAATATGAGCCTAGTCAATTTTTCAAAACATACATTATAAAAGAACAATGCTTAGTGTTTTGTTTTCAACCATTCATTAAGTCATCCTTTGAGATACAAAAGGTGTACTGGAGCAGAATTTGTAAGTCATTTAATTCTGGATTTTTTCAGTAATTGTAGAAATTATTAGGACTGATTCTCAAACATTTTTCACTTCTTCCCTTTCTCCTTGCCCTGTTTTCCTTATTTGAGTCTTGTAAACCTGGTGGTAGGTGCCCAATCCCACTGTTGCAGAAGTCCTTGGAGATGGTGGCAGGAAAGAGGTTGCTGAGGTCAATAGGACTGGCTGGGAGAGAAGGTGCCCTACAGCAGAATATTGTTACACGCTTCTGATTCTGCTTCTGAGTGGTCTTGCCTGAGCCTCTTGATGACTGTCTTCATTTTCCAGTTTTTCTTAAACTAAGGATTAAGGAGTAGGGCCAGCTGGTGGGGCAGGCATTCATCACACGAGATCAGCAGGAACAGGAGTGCCACCAACACAGCAGGTACAAGGATGGACAAAGCAGTAAAGGGGCTTGAGATGGTGCCTTCCCCTCTGAAGAACCTCCCTGTATTTCCTGCTGCTGTTTGGATTTGTGGCTACTTTCTCTTGGCTTGGCTCTGCTGCCTCCTCCCAGACCCAGCCCGGGCTGCTGCTGCTGCTGTTCCAGTGGTGATTTGTGCTGAGCACGGGAGCAGCACCTGAGCTTTGCTGTGCAAGCTGGGGAGTGCCCAGCAAGGAGCAGGGCTGGAGACCTGGGCTGCCCTTCCCTGCACCTTCCAGCGCAGAGCACGGGGAAATGCAAAATAACACAGCAGTGTCAAATGATGGCTGGTGCCAAACAAGCTTGGCTTTAACAATTACCCTTATTTTGGCATTATTGGATTAGGAAAAGAACTGTCACAGTATTGGACTAGGACCTTAAAAATGTGAAAATTGAAAAATTATACTTCTGGTGACACTGACAAAGGGCATTCAGAGCCTTGACACAACTTTTAGACTGGTTGGTGAGTTGCTTCATTCTTTGTATTCTTTTTGGCTTATAAAAGTGCTACAGAGATTAAACTGCATCACGCTTTTTTTCTCACACTGTTCACCATTTAATATAAACACTTTACAGATGAACCAGGATTATTTTACCTATGTAAAATAACCAGTGTTGCTTTACCTAAGAAAGCTGGCAACATGAGAAGTTTTAATGAAATTTTCCTTACATGTTTAGAATAGCAATAAGCAGCAGAATTTCACCCTGTTTTAATGGTTTGGATGTGGCTGCCTGGAAATTCAGCCCTCTGGGAAAATCTCAAACTGCTAAATGTGTTTTCATTTGGTGTCAGACCCCTCTTCTCTCCAACTCTCTCCCCTCATCTATAAGGTTTCCATTGAATGGAAAGTAATTTTTGAGATGTTCACTATTTTCATTTTATGAATGTAAAAACATAAATATAATCTTAACAGTTTGGTACAACTGAGAATCATATCACTGGGAAAAAAACCATAAAAATTTATTGCTTCAGGATTCATCGAGGGAGTCAAGTCATTGAACTATTCTTGCAAAATATTTAGACTTCTGATAAAACTACATTTCCCACAGAGAATGTAGTTCTGGCTTACTTTGGCTTCCTAAGATTAGTGCTAGCCAGCAGCAATCCTATTAACTTTGCTTAAGATCTGGGGTCGAGTTTAAAGCAAAAGCTTCAGTGTGTTTACATGTTTGTACATTTCTGAGAATGTTATTTTATGCAACTTCAGGGATCTTATCAGAAAGAAAGAATGGAGAAACTGAAGCAGACTTGGGCTGCTGGCTGTAGTGATATATAAAACAGTGACAAGAAAAAATTAGACATTGATAGTATTGGCAGGTGGGATTTTTAATTGTTGTAGTACCCAAAATTAATGGTTTTATGCATCATGATAATTGAAAAAGTTATTAATTTGGCACTTGGAGTGATAAGGAGAAAGAAAACTGATCTCTAATAGCAAAAACCCAGTCTTGGATGTCAGCTGGTGGTAGTATTTTTTTTTTTTATCCCTGATGTAAGTCACAGATTCTGTTCCATTAATTCTGTAAGCTTAAATTTTTATTGCTGGCTTATTTTTATGCCTTCATTTTCTTTTAATTTGAAGACTTAGAGCAATATTTTACTGTCTGTAAATGAGTGTTTGTTTCAAATATGCCCTGATGTAAAATGTTGAGAGGGTTAGCTTTGGCTTTTTTCTTTACCTACTGTATACTTTTTCTGACATGTTAGATTAACTTTCAGCCTCAGGCCAATCTGTCAAAGAAACAGGGGAATGTCTCCTGCTATGACAGATTTGCCAGAGGCTGAGGTTTGAAACAAGCTGGGTATTGCTTCTTACACAAAAGTAATTTCTCCCTACTGAAGAGAGCTATCACTGAATCAGCTGAACAGAGCCTCTGACTCGCATTACTAGGTTCTGATCAGAAAATCTGCAACAGGCATTTTTTCTAATAAACTTATATGCCACAAAAGAGCTCTGTCAGTATGACTGTGGGAGAACTCTCAGCAATATAAGGTCAAAATAATTTCCTCAAGGATATCAGGAACTCAATATATATTTTAAAAACTTTCCCTGGTTGACTTCAGTATTGTTATCATGTTGGATGAATATACTGCTGCAAAGATAGACCCACAGGTCAGCCTTTAGCATAGAGACAGGACCTGGACTATCATCCTGGCATCTCCTCCAAAAATAACCACTCCTTAAACCTGACTCAATTTACTGTCTGAGCTGAACAAAACTGAGCTCTCTGTATCCCACTTGTCCTGCCTTGGCTGTAGTGCTGAGGTGCTCGAAGCTGCTGTACATCCTGAATGTCCCCTTGCAGCAGAGCTTCTTCCAAGGCACTATTGACAGCCAGCTCTCAGAGCAGGCCCAGGTGTGTAGCAAAGCCTGGGATCTTTGCAGAAGTGGCTGAACAGGAGTGTCTGTCACAGGCAGCCTCTGAGAAGGGGTCTGGGCAATTGCAGAGCAGCCACAGCTGCGAGGCAGCTCATGGGTTTTGTTCTGTCCAGGCTCCTTTTGGGACACACTGCCATCTTTCTTCAGGACTGACTGGCAGAAGGTGTGTGAATAACATAGGGAGCATTAGGAGAGAAAAGAGAGGATTAGGTTGGGATTCCTTGTGGCTTCTTTTGCCTTCTGTGATGTGAGTGTTCAATGCCACGAGCAGTGCACTCTGCAAACTGGGGAAGTGGCAGAAGTGTTTTGTTTTACCAGACTTCAGTGCAAGTTAGACTCTAGAATAAGATTTGAGCTTAATGAAGGAATTAATACATATCCTCCTCAGGCAGGTGTCATAAAAAAGAACTGACTTAACCCATATAATGAACCCCTTATGGCACTGGAATAGCTGAAGCTATGCCCATTTCCATAGACTAATTCAGGTAATTACAGCTGTATTGCATTATGCCAGCCAAGGATCTGACCCAATTAAATTGGAATTACAAACCATGTTAATTTTAAGACTTTCTCCAGGAATGCATGTCTGCCTTATTGCTTATTACTGATCACAAAGTTCATAAGCTGCTGTTTATAATTTAGTTTCCCCCTTATGAAGTGGAATCCCTGTTTGGATTTACTTAAATACGTATTTATATATTTTAAATGTTGTGAATAGTAAATAGATGTGATATCAGTTTATATTATCATATTTCCCAGAGACTGTAGTTTCCCCTTAGAGCTGCATGAAAACACAAGATAGTTCAGAGGGCTGCGGCAAGGTGGGAAGTCTAGCTCAATACTGTTTCTTTACTAAAGTTCAGGTAGAGTCCCTGAGTGCATTTTAAGAAGAAAACACTGTTCATCTGTTGAAATGTTGTGGGCTTCTGAGGAATAGGAAAGCCTAGAAGCTTGCAGGTGTAAGGGTTTAAGAAATGCAAAAAACCTTAGGTTTTCATGTGTACTTGAAGTTGCAGAAAATGGACTGTCATGAGTGCTGGGGATCTCCTGCTGGGTCTGAGGTAGGTCCTGTTTGGTTTGGGGTAGTATGGCTGTGCCTTAAGGCAGCTAAAACTTTAGCCCACTGTGGGTACATACATGCCTGCAGTCAGAGCTGAGCTGTACACTGACACACACATGAACCTGGAAATTGTAGCCTATGTCAGAGCAGCTTACTATAAAAAAGTCAGCAGACAACTGGCAGGAAAAGTAAGAACAAAAATACCCAACTTAAATATACAGATTAAATCCTTGATGCACTATCCATACTGTGAAAATGTCACCAGCCTTGCAAAACTTTAAACTTGATAGTTGTCACAACCCCCCTTGAGGCATTGCCCTAGCTCTCTGCAATTTAATGACTGCGTGCAGAAGAGTGTTTCTAGTTACTTTTATGTTTATGCTGCCACCAGAACAGGAGAGGTACAGCTAAACCATTAATAAATACTGTGATTCTACCCTGTCTGTTCTGCTACAGACAGTCTGCAATCAGCCTTTTAATAGTCACCATCAGAACTAGGCAACAGATATGCTGTACTGACATAGTTTAGTCTAAACTCTTTGTGGTTACTTCTGCTTTATAAATAATTAATTTTTTGTGACAAATACTGATTGCTGTTGGTTGAACAGGGCACTTGATATCTTCTTGTGGACTGGAAGGCCCCTTAATCATTTGTAGACGTTCAGTGTCAATGCAATAGGTTTGCAGATTCCACAGCTGTGGTGCCACAGTGATTTTTGTTCTTCTGAATTGTGTCTAGGAGCGAAGTCTTCGCTCTTCAAACAGGCTGAGAGGACAGGATTGAAAAACCTAATAAACAGACATGATGGTAGGGGCTTTTATGCTTTTTCTGGCCACTGCTCTTACTGCTGTGCTGTCGAATGTTAGGAGACTGAATTGTACTTTGGAAAAAAAAATGAACAAAGTAAATGATGTGCTATATTACCCTTGGCTGGGCTTTTTTAATAGGGTTTGTTTGCTTACTTGCTAATTTGCAAGGTCTGGTAATTTGCAATTGGCTTCCCAGTCCTTAGCACTTGGAATTAAGGCAGCCCTGTTGTAGCAGAGGGACAAGTAAATCAATGAGAAACATCCCATGTTGGGGAAGCTACAGGAAAATTACTTGAATTTCTGGCAGTTTTTAGTGTGGAACTTATAACTATTTAATTTTTGTTTAGTTCTTAGTTCAGTCCCTCACATGTAAATAACTGCCTAAAAATGAAAAGTCTCTCCTAGTCTTTAATGAAGGTGATCTCTTGTTATTGTTACTTTGAATGTCTCCATTGTGGGCCTTTTATCATTTTTATGATGGTGTAAGTAATGTGTCATCTATGTAGCATCTGTACAAGGTTTGCTGAAAATTAAGCTGGTTTAGAGTATTATATTTCAAGTCTGCTATAGCCATTTCAATAGTGATGTTCTTTTATTTTAAGCAAATTATTCTGAAGTTCTTAAGTGTTCAGTTGATTTTTGAGAGAGAAGAGATGGGGAATATATTCCATTTGAAACTCAGAGTCATTGTCATATAAAACCTATTTGGATTTATAAAAAGCACTAGTGGATAGCACACCATATTTCCTATCATCAAGCCATTCCTACCTGATGCTTTGCATGAAAGGATGATCTTTTGTTATAAACAGTGATAAGAGTTCTCAGAAATTTCCAGCACTCCAGTGTTCCATGGACTTCCTGAAAAGGTTGTCATAACCTTGAAAGTTATGAAAGTGTTGTTTAAAAGCAAGATGTTAAATAAACATTTTTAATGATATTTTACTGCTTTATAAAATAAAGATCTCCAAAGTTTCAATCCATAGATACATACTGAATAAACTAGACACACCCAAGTGTGTAAGAAATCAGTCCTCTATTGCTGGAAGTCAAGAGAGTATTTGCTGTTTTTTCTCTGAAGAACGGGAGTAATTTGTGAAGTGATTCTCTGGTCTATGTTTAATCTCTAAGAAAAATAAGAGAATAATGCTTCCAAGAAAGAAAATCAGCAAAATCAGAAGTTGCTCTTGTATTGAAATTATTGCTACCAATAATGTTCTATTTCTAAGTGCACTCATCTTTTTTTGCTGTCCAGAACCCTCTAATTATGGCAGGTTTGGCTTCTGGGGCTGATGACAGACAAGGTTATTCAGTGTTTGGAGCTGATTTCCCTTTCCATCTGTTACATGATTTTCTGTTCCTATAGATGCCAGATGAATATTTCTTCCTTATTTTCTGGTTCCTTTTATTCTGTAATATGCCTATGCATAGTTTCATATTTAAAATACCTACTATCATATAAACCAGCTTGAATATAGAAAACATTTTATTCAGGAACACTTTATTTTATTGTTCAGCTAAGAAGAAAGTAAGGTGAATTCCTCCGTTACATATTAAGATTAGCTGGACGAAGTGGCAGATTCTTTCCCTTCTGCTCTAAGGTTGGTTATGCACTGATTTACACAAGTTTTTCTGGTCTGATTCTTGGTTTTATAGTTTAAGATTCCCCCTTTATTGATGCTTCATGGACAGAAGTAGAGAAAGTTATGTTGATACAGGTAATTTTGTACAAGTTTAAAACTATGAACACCCAGGAATGGAAGGGGATGAGTTGTACTTATTGTACCACAAAATGTATTGGTTTACTTAACTGAGAGGTTTTTCTGTTTTTGAATGAGGTAGGCAGTTTCATTACTGCTGTATGTCTTAGCCTCTTCTTATCTTGGCTTTATTATTCAACCCCCATTATCACAGAACCTAAACAATCCATACTTACTAATGGACTGTTTTTACCTTTTGTCTGGAAGGCCACTATAAAGGTGGAAAACAGGATCACTTGACTGATTAAAGGCCAAGTTTGGACCACCTAATAGCCTAATTTACATAAACTGAATTGAAATCCAGGAAATCAGTTGGTGATTAAAACTTTGTGCTGAGGTTCTTCTCGTGGTGCCGAAGAACTGCAGGTTGATCTATTGAGATGACAAAGATTTTTCAAGTTTGTTAATTTATTGTAGGGGGAAAAAATATCAACGTGGGCTATGCTAGTCAGAGGAGATGGTTCATGTGGGCCTGCCAGAAATCATCAGGCTTTCATGAAGCTTAAGGGGAAACTGGACTGAATTACAGTGGATGCTGCAAAGCTTTGGTTTCCTCACTGCAAAGGTAATCAAGGCAGCCCAGGGCACCAGGGAACAGATGTTCAGTTGAATGCAGATTTGAAAATTAAGCTGTTTTACATATCACAGAATCAC
Source organism: Toxostoma redivivum (assembly GCA_013397375.1). NCBI lineage: Eukaryota > Metazoa > Chordata > Aves > Passeriformes > Mimidae > Toxostoma > Toxostoma redivivum. Next base: position 1,017,016 of record VXBI01008665.1, on the reverse strand, counting down.
AGAATAATTCAGGTTGAAAGAGACCACCACGGGTCACCTGGTCCAACCTCCCTGCTCAAGCAGGGTTGTTCTAGAGCACATGGCACAGGATTGTATCCAGACAGTTCCAGAATATCTCCACTGAGGGAGACTCCACAATCTTTCTGAGCAATCTGTTCCATGGTATGGTCACTGCACTGTAAAGAAGTTCCTCTTTGTATTCAGGTGGAACTTACTGTCCATCAATTTCTGCCTGTTGCCTTTTGTCCTGTTCTTGCAGCACCAAAGAAGAGCTGGATTCCATCTCTTGACACCCTCCCTTCAGGTACTTGTATGGGTTAATGAGGACCCAGCTCAGTCATCTCTTCTTGAGGCTGAACGGACCGACTCAAGCTGTCCCAGTAAGAGAGATACTTCAGTCCCTTAATTGTCTTTGTTTCTCTCTGCTGGACCTGCTTCAGGAGCTCTGTGTCTCTCCTATGCTGATGAGCCCAGAAGTGGACACAACACTCCAGACCTGGCCTCACTACAGCTGAGTACTTAGAAATCACAGAATATTCCGAGTTCAAAGGGACTTACAAGGATCCTCAAGTCCAGCTCTTAAATGAATGGCCTCTGAGGGGATTGAACCCACAACCTTGGTGTTATTAGCACCCTGCTCTAATCAGCTGAGCTAATCTAGAGGGGTAGGATCATGTTGGTTGACCTGCTGGCAATGCATGTCAGAATAGCACTGGCCTTCTTGGTCACAAGGACACACTGCTGGCTCAGGGACTCTTGCTGTCCACCAGGACTCCCAGGTCCTTCTCTGCAGACCTGTTTTCCAGCAGGTTGGCCCCCAGCCTGTACAGGTGCATGGGGTTATTCTTTCCCCTTTGAGACAGGTGAACCCTGTTTGTTGCCAGCAGGTTTGGTGTTGTATAAACAGAACAATGATCAAACCCCCCAAAATTCTGTTGGTAGCTGCAGTCTTGAAGCCTGGTGTTCATCTGCATGACCTTCTTGTTTCTTGCCCCATCATTCCCTTCAACTGGCAGCACAGTAGAGAACACAAATTTGTGCTCCTGAAGTCCTGCTTGATTATCTGTAGACTTCTTGTTGGGACCTCATTGCTGCCTGAAAAAACAGTAGTCAATGGGCCATACCTGGCTGGGAGGTTTCTTTGTGATGTCCCTTTCCTGGGCACCAGGGAGGCAAAATATACTTGTCTATGGATTGGGTCTGACTGGCATATCAGACCCTCCATTCCTCTTGAAAGGGAGCTGCCAGTGACTACTACACTTTTTGTTCCTAATTGAAGAGGTTGTGATATTCTTTGCACATGTCTTTGGGAAGAAGATGGGTAAAAATTCACCTTCACAAGGGTAGTCTCATGTAGCTCAGGGCATGTGGAATTGCTGACCTGCTTTTTTGTTTGCAGCATGGCTTTGGGGATTCATCTTTTCATGCACTTCTTTTTGTAGGGAGGGGCGAGGGAGAGATGAGAAGCATTATCAAATTCCATCTGGCCTTAGCCTAACTAAACTGAACAACTACATATATGTGTGTACATCTGTATATATCAAATGTACGTGTGCATAAAATTATTGTTCCACTCCCATTTGTAGATATTATTGCACTTCCACTGCTTCAGTATTACTGTGGTGTTTACCCAAGCACATATATTACAGGGTTTATTCTTCTCCTTGTCTGACTTTTCTGTAAGCCTTGTTTCCTACATGTCTGTTTCTTTGTTCCACCAGTCTACACCCACCCTGGCACTCTCTTTGTCTTTAAGAAAAAAAAATTGGAAACCATATAATTAAACTGTAACCCTGTCCAGTCTGTAAGTGTTCTCTCTAATTTCTAATGTCCTGGTATCTCACAGGTTGATCTGAACAGACTTTGTAGGCTGCACATCTTCTGCTGTTCAGAGCATGGTGCTCCTTTGACTGCAGCACAGCCAGGTTTGAAATAATCTTCTCTCTTCAAACCAAATATATTAACATCTGAAATGATATTGTGCTGTAACTCACTTAAAAAGATGAGTGAAAAAAACATAATTAGCTAAATAGTGTGACACTTGTGTGCAACATCTGTGCCAGCTTTTGGGTTCTCCTTAGTTTAATCCTGATTTTCCAGCCACTGTAGATATATTGTTTGGCTAATGCCTGATGGTATGGAGGTGGCTAGGGAAATATCTGCCTCCCTGCTCTATGTCTGGAGAACATTGTCTCTCCTGTACATTCTTAAGGAAACATTTGTGCTAGCAGAGCTACTTTGGGGTTTTGTGTTGTATTTTGGGTATTTTTTTGGGGGGGAGGGAAGTTTTTGCTTAAATCTTATGTTTTGTTTTCCATTACTTGGTTGTTAATTTGAAGGTGAACTCCAGTAATGGCCTTGGCAGGGAAATGGTCTATTTTATTTTTCCAGATAGATATTTATACCTCCTTTCAAACTCTACATGATCCCAGGTAGTTTTGTTGAGTGATATTTAAACTATTTAAAAGCTATTTTTACCGTTCAAGGATTGTGATACTGACTCATGTGGTATTTTATGCCAGTCATGTCATCTGTAATCACTAAATTTAATGCACTTCCCAAAATTGTCTGGTGGTGACCTTGTTCCCAAGGTTGTTGCAAGTTCTAGCTAAAATTTGCAGAGTATTTCCAGATCCTGAATTTCAGGGTGGCGATGAACCATATCAGAGAGATTTGAGAAGACTCTATTTCTACAGAGCTTGTGAATCCACATATGTATTAAAAAATACAGACTGAAAAAGATGTGAAGGAGCTAAACTCAACCTTTGTTCCCCAGCCAGGGGCAGTTTAACATTTGTATTAGCGTGTTTTAGACAATGGATAGTTTGATGTCTGAGGTCATGAATTTTTTAAAGTAGCCATACCATGTCACATTTCTTTTTGATCTGCACTTAAATTTTCATTTACTTCTATATGTTGCTGTCTGAGGGCCACTAGTTTTCCATCATGAGAAATGGGTGCTGAATTAGATTTTCTTGTTTTACCCAGCTCTGAGAAGATGTGCATTATCAAAGCAGTTGTTAGGCTCAGAATAAGAAAAAAGATAGTTCTGTAGGGAATATGCTTAGCAAAGCAATGCCATAAATAGGTCTTGTGTCAGTGTTTGCTGTAATGTCTTGATATGTGTCATCATGAATTATATATTATTTCAGATTTATCACTTCTTCCACTGATAAGGGACATTGCTTCTTTGAGTGAGTTTTCTTCGTGGCTTAAAAGATTTACTGATACATTGAAATTCCCTGTATTGGAGATTCAGATGAACTTTGGAAACTTGAGATAAGAACTATAAATCTGCTATGAACTAGGATGCCATTCCTCAAAGTGTGTATTTATTGACAGCGCTTGTACTAGCTTTTTCTTCTGCTTCTCATTTGAGTGCATCAGAAGAGATTTTGTTTTCAGCAGTATAAGCCAAAAAAACCCCCAAAAAACCCAACAACAATAAACCAACTAAATGTGGGTCATACAGTATATGTGTAAATATATATTCTGGTGTAGACGGCTTCATTTAATTTAAGCTTTTTATGCAAAGTTATCTTCACTTGAACACGTTTGAAGATAAGATTGCTTGGTGGATGGCATAAGGGCAGCAGGCAGGGAAGCCACTATAAGGCTTTCATGAAAAAAACCCAACTCTACCTTTTTACATGGAAGGTGACCTAATATATCCTTGATCTAAAAATCCTACCTGCTGAAACCTAACCTGCAAGATTTAGCTTGCATGGGAGAATAAATGGAACATTATTAGTCCGTGTGACCTGCCACTGCCTCCCCAACAGGACATTGTACCTGAGGGGATACCCATACATGTGAGACCCTTGAACAGATTTGTGCAAGGAGATTCTGAAAACTGTGTAAAACTATTTTTCCTCTTTCCCAGAATTAGTAGGATTATAATCAGTATAAAGCTACAGATAATGAGATACCTGAACTTTATTTTTGAAATCCTAAACTTATAAAAAAAGTCTTTAATAAAGATTGGGCTATAGAAAGGAATGAGTGAAGAGTACCCTATTTCAGTAGCTGTTTTTCTCTGATCCCATTAGAGTTGCTTTTTTTTTTTTGCCTCTTTCTAGCTCCTTTTATTTTGTAAAATATTGACACAGAAATTGCTATTGAAATTTTGTAATAGAATTTCATAACAAGCAGCTTAGTTACAGAATCTGTCTTCTGTTCAGGTCTGCTTTCATCCCATTTTATGGTTCAGCTGAGTTAAAGATAAGACTCATAATTTCCCCTTGGGACCTATTAGATCCAGCAGGAGATTTCTTGGTATCGCTTCCCTGCCTTTTACCCAAGGGCAGATTAGAGGCTGTTTTACCCCATTTTTACTGCCATTAAGTGAATAATAGTTCCACTTGCAGCACTGCAGAGGTGCTTTGTATTGCTGTGATTTCATCTGCTCTGTTTTTCTGGCCACTGAAAAATGTGGCAAAATCAGGTTTTTACTTTGTTCATATTGCCAAATATAAAACAATCTAGGCCTTAAGACATGATCCCAGTATTAAAGCAGTAAGTCTTAGTTTTTTGCCACTCCCTCTTCCCCAAGCATGGAATCATTGATCAGCTGAAATGGGCATTATGGACAAATCTATTGAAACTTGGTGTCATATTGCAAAATGCACATATAGAGCAGAGAGATTTTCAATTACAATTATGGGATAATTCAGATAATTAATCTTTGATTCCATTATACAGTGGGGAGGGATGAGCAGAAATCTGTTGCATGTGAGTGGCAAGGAATTCTCAAATTTAGCAGCTGAAAGTATGGTATGGAGAAAAAGAATGTAGGAATACTTCACTCACCCCCAGCTTCATCCAGAGCTTAAAATCCTGTGTTCAGTTTCTGGCTGTTTATCTGAGAGACTTATAAGGACAATCAGTACTGTTTAAATATTGAAGCAGTCTAAATCAGGATATCATTGCTTCCTTTGCTTTCTAGTTACTGAAGACCTGACTCTTCAGCAGCAGATCCATTGGCATCTGTGCAGATTGTCCAAGGAAAGCACCAGTAGCTCTAAGCTGCTGTTGCTTAGCTTGGGTGCAGGTCTCTGAATGAATCTTGATAAATGTCAGAGGAGCTAATTCCTGCTCATCCAGCTTGGCAAGTGAGCACCTGGGCACCTCCCCAGAGATGTGAGGTTAGTGCTGTGCCTTGGTTCATGTTCTGGGCTGTTGCAGTGCTTGTGAAGTCCAGGGCTGTCTCTTCCACAATTTGAGGGGCCTCTTATGCCATAAAGTTTAGTGTCAGATGGATTTTACTTCTCAACATGACTTTGCTATTTGCTGAGACTTTCTAACTGCCAAGACTTAGATGAATGATTTTATTCTTCAGAAGATGCTAATCTGTAAGGAAGAGACTGAATCTTGGACAGTAATGGTCAAACATCCTGTTTGCTGCTTAGCTGGGGATGGGTGGTAAGCTTAGAGTGATTAGTCATGCTGATGCCATCTTTTAGTACAATAACAGCACTTGGATGGAATGGTAATAAGTGATAGACAGAATAAAGAAGTTTTGATATTTTAGTTTCTCACTGATCTAATAAAGAAGGAATGACTAAGCTTGTATGAGCTTTAGATCACACACTAACTGGCTAGTGGTTCAAGAGGAATTGATTTCTGGCTAGAGCAGGTGCCATAAGAGGCAAGCAAAGATGTTTTCTTTCTACAATTTGTCATAAAGGATGAAAGCACTCAGTGATGTATAGCAATTAATTAGAACAGTGATGAACTTCTGTCTGTCTGAATATGTGGTATGTGTTGAAATGAGAGCAAAAGAAAATATCTTTCTTTTCATCTCCCACTCCCCTTTCTTTGTGGGAGTGGGTAGGGGCTGTGCTTTTTTGTGGAGGGGGTTTAGTTCTACTGCAGAGCTAAGCCTAGGTGAATTTACAGGCATGTCTTTTGAGATGAACTTGTCCCAGCCATCCAAGCTCAGACCAAGTAAAAGCCGGTTTTACTCTTTTTGTCAGACTTTTTGACTGCGATTTTTGGCTGGAGACTCATGCAGATGCAGTGGTCTGTCTGCATAGAGCTGCAGACAGTATCAGGACCTGTATTTTTTCATTTTGTCTTCCAATAATTGGAAATAGAATGTATTACTTCTTGCATATGGGGGAAAGTCTGACCAATATAGGAGTGTTGTATTTTTATATTTGCTGAGATGAATTGATTCACTTTCTGCATTACATATGCAGAGCCACTTTCCAGCTCTGCTCAGCTGGACAAGATCAAGAGAATGCATCCAAGTAGAAGTTTTCTTCCCCAAATCTGTAAGTTGTTTTCAGTATTCCTGTTGTGCAGGCTGCTGTTTTGTTCCAACACAGTATTGGTGGGTTTAAATTAAGAAAGCTATGAATGAAATTTTAAAGGCAGAATTTGTTATCCTAAATTCGTTTTGTATTTGTGTGTATCAAGGCTGATTCTTCTTTGACTTCATGCCAATATAACTGTTGGCTTTACTCAGTCCAGGGTTTATCTGCTAGTCATTACCTTGGTGAGAATCAGCAAAGTGTCTGTTTTTACCCTACTGCAATGCATATATTCACCTTTCTAATGTACTAATAGCACTGATGCATTTCTCTGAATCTGAATATATGCAGAGAGATACAGGTGTTGTTTATGGGTGTAAAAACACCCACAACTGTTCTAGGCTTAATCTCTTTGCCCAGCAAGGTGTAATTTGCATATGTAGCCCTCTGGCATGAATATGTTTTAGGCAGTCTTCTGTGTCTGATACAGAAGGTGTGAATTATTATAGCCACTAGGAACAAGCATTAGTGCTTTATTCAAGTTGGTGCATGACACGCTTTTAGCTATGGAAATCCCCAGTGTGCTGCATGTGGGTGGCAGTTGTCTATTAGTGTCAGATATTGTCATAAGCAGAGTACAAAAAATGTATTTTATTGGATGTTACTTCAGCTTTTGCAGTTGTGAACTGAAATGTGAACACAAAGGGAGCATGTTTCAATCTGATACACAACTGAAGCCCCAGCATTTGTGCAGACTGGCTGGGGAATGCGTCTGAAGGATGCTGTAAGAGTCTGCAGGATTTGAGGTAGAGTTGGCTGCTGCTTGCCCAGCTCAGCATGCAGGCAAACAAGCTGCTCCACATGTCCATATCTCTGCAGGAGTGCTGCTAATGCTGTTAGTTTCTGGAATGCTTGTAAAGTTCAGGGTGCCTTTGCAGCTAGGTCTCATTCAACTTTTAGAGTCTCTCTGTCTCTGTAAAATTTAGGACTAGGGCTAAGTTTGTTGCCTTCTTCAAATGAAGACTTGGGATGCCAGATTTGGCTGTTGAAGCAGACCAGTAGCTGTCCTAGCTCCATTCCTATTTACACAGGATGGAATAATCTGGTGTGTTAGTTTGCAACAGGCACTGTGGGAAGAAGGTGCCTCCTGCATTTGTAGATTACTTGTTTTTATTTTCTTTCACTGTGGTGATGGTTGCTAGTGTTATGTAAAATATCAGTTCATCAGACACAGCCCACGGGAGCCAGGGCAGTTCAAAGCACAGCGACTTTCATGGGACTCCCTAATGCCTTAAGGGAGTAAACGCTGGCAGGCATTTGTAGCTTTGCTGTGTCCCTAGTCACAAAGCAATGCTGCCGGGACTATTGATGAATAAACATAATACAATAGTCACACTCTGAGTAAAGAAAAGTCAAATACGCGGTTCAGAGAAAAAGGCTCTGATAAAAGGAACCGGGCTTGGTTTTTTTCCTAAGACTTATTGACTTATTGCTTTATAATATTTGGTTTATAAATTTTTTTTTGTTTTTGGGGTTTTTGTCTTGTTTTTGTGCG
>VXBI01008665.1:901948-1009145 GCA_013397375.1 Toxostoma redivivum | reverse complement strand
TTTTGTTTTACTACTAGTATTGCATGGCAATAGAAGCACAAAATCATAAACTATTGGACTCAAAAGGTGAGACTTTCCATGTTTCACTGAGCACTCTGTAAAATGGAGGCCTTCTAAATATGTTCTTTGAACATATGGAAGTTATATGCCACACCCCTAACTCTGAGTGAACCATAGTTATAGAGTGCTTTCTTCCTCTCTAGTGCCATTTTTTTGTATTGTTTTAAGCCATGATTTAAATAATTTCTCAGTTTACTCTTTCTTGATCTCTTGTTCTAATGAACTATGCTTATAAACCCACCTTAGAACTAAGAATAAGCATCAATAAAGCTAAAACCTGCAGATTTCCATAACGTGCGAGTGAAAAGTACAGCCATGAGAAGTATTTGGGGCTCTGTGAATGCTGACATGACCTTAGATGAGGATTCATGAACTTATGTACAAGAACAACTTACTTTAGTTCTGGGCATCATGGGGCTGGAAGCGTCATGTGCTGAGGATTTGAAGAGGTCCTGTATTTCCTGCAGTGGATCTTTGCACTCTGAAGACTACAAAGCAAAAACTCTTATTTTGTGCAGAAGATGCTGATTTACGTGCCTTTATGTGTGTCGCTCTCTGAACGCGAGACTGAGACAGGGTGAAGCCTCTCAGGCAGATCCCACGGAGCTGTGGCTCTGTGGCAGCCGCGGGGCTCGTGCCCGTGGTGGGGTCCCAGGGCTGTCATTTGGGGCCTTCCGGGGATCCCACCTGCAGGTGGCAGCATCTTCCTGTTTTATGGGACGTGGTGCCTGTGCCCCGCATCCCACTGTCATTGGGAAACTGAAAATTAAAACCAAGAGCTTCCCACCCCCTTTTTAAGGTCAACATTCTGCTTTTCTACGAGGAAATGGGAGGCAGGACTTGTTTGACATCTGTCAGACTCGCTTGTTCTTTGTCCATTTGCTTTAAACATGGCTTTTTCCTTTGGTTTTGGGTCAGTTTTTCTCCATGTGTTTTAATCCACTCTGTTGTCAGACTTCCAAAGTCTAAGGTCTGTTTGAAGGTAGTAGCAGGGAGTTGGAGAAGGGCTCACTGAAATGTCATAGTGGCAACTTGGCAAGAAAGAGCAATTAGTGGGTATTGAGAAAACTGTGCATCATTTCTACTCCTGTTCAAATACATGTAATATTGTTGGACCTGAAAAAGCTCCAAGATAGCTGGAAACAAAACAAGTAATATTTTGACTTTTAACAATGTCCTGACTTCCTTAGGATCTTCGTTCTCTGAAGAGACTGAATTAAGACTGTTAGAACACAGACATTGTTATCAATTTGAATAATAAATGTGTTGCATTAATATATGAATATTAATAAGAGCAATTAAATGAAGAGTCTTAAATTTGTTCCAGCAAGATAAAAAAGCCAACAGAACAATAGTAAAACAGTGGGATAAATCAGGATAGTGAGAGAATTAATTCTAGAAAATAGAAAGAGAAGACAGATGATTTTTTTTTTTAAATCTAACTACATTAACTACTAATAAAATTTGGCTGCTTTTTCACTAAAATATCAAATATGTAGCTTGTCTCAAGGAAGAGTACATAACACTTGTGCCATTGGGACACACTCTCATAAGGATCATCCTCTAGTGAGCACACAGGACAACGGCTGCTGTACCCCACTCCTTAGTGTTGAAATGGAAGTCTGGAAGAGGACTGAGTGTAGACAGTGGTCAGACACAGAGGGGGTGGAAAGATGCTCACATGACTACTCACAATAAGCCAAATCAACCAAGACAGAGATGGAAGCAAGTGTCTAATGCCTCTTGTATTGGCTTTCTTTGCCCAGGGTTTCTCTTTCATGGAGGATTTACAGCTACACAATTAGAGCAGCCTTGCAGTGCATGAAGCACCTAGAGAGGTATTCAATCTACTATGTTTCTCTACTGGTGGTAGGTAAAGTTACTGTTCCAGAATGACACTGGCAATATTGCTTTGGATAATACTGTGGCTTTATCTGCTGGCTGCTGCCCAGTAACTGCTGCTTATCTCAGCAGCAATATCTGACTGCTTCTTTAGGTTTGTCCATTGCACTGGAAAATGAGGCCCATGTGTGTTCTCTGTACTTCTATCAGGGATTGTATCCTACATACTAAATTTTTTCTCTAAAGGAATGTGGACAGTACCCTTTTGTGCAAAGGATCCATAATACTCTACAGCTTTTCTTCTGTAAGATGAAACTAAGAAATGCCACAATTTTGAATGCCGATTCATCTTCCTTCATAGTAACACGGGAAATCAAAATACATTGTTCATGCTATGAGGAAGTAGCAGAACATTTTTGACAGTACAGCCAGCAAAATTCAAGTGCCATGCCTTCTAGGAAGCTGAGTGGAGTGTGACAAAACACCGGTTGTGCATATGAGGCTTTTTTGTCTAATGCAACTCAGTCTAGGCTGTAACAGATTTGGAATTTGGCTTCAGACATGGACTGTAGAATCCTTTGGAGGGTGATTAAAATAGGAGCTCACTCATCATCCATGTGTTTAAAGCCTCTTATTCTAAATTCTTCAAACACACTACAAAAATATTTTGCTGTAGTCTTCATGTTCAATTATAATCATCTGCCCTGTTCCACACCTCTTGTGCATATTACTTTGATGTGAATTACTGGAATTATCCTGCATGTGCACGCATCCTTGTTAAATATGTGGGTCAGTGCTGCTGTCTTCTCCGCTAAACAGCAGTGATTCTCATCTATATCAACTGCCCTTTCTAGAAATTGAAATAATACCCCTGGCCAGTTTTAGTGTTTTGCCTAGAAAGTACATTTACACATGAGGATGTGTCCTGCCACAAAGAATTGTCATGGGAATTAACATGATGCTATATACAGTTTTTGAGGGCTTACTTAATTCTGTGTTTGCAAGGCATTTTTCTTTTTCTACATAGACTGATTACTGTTGTCTCTTCTAGAACAGAAAAGAAACCGAGAGGTATTCATTTTCTTCTTTGGTGGTGAGGTGAGTGTAAAGGTGCTTGACAAGATGAAACTCTCCTGTGGTGTAAGTACAGTTGGAAAAAGCTGACTCCTCTAGGCACCTTAATGACTCCCTATTGAAAAGGGAGCTGCAGAGCCTGGTCTCCTCCTTTCAGTTGGTGCTTCTGTTCACCACAAAGATGCCCAATAGTGGGACTCCATGGGGTTAGCTACAGCTTGTCATGATCTGATTCAGGCTAGAAAGCAGTAACAAACAATACCATTGATTAATTCCTAGTTCTCTTTAACAGGAAGAATCATTATTTGTCTACTAAAACTAGCAAATCTGCTAGGCTTAGCTTCAACTTCTCTATCTTGACTCTTCAGAGATCATAGTACCCTCCAGGAACAGCATTATGTATGCACACAGATAATTCTTGAAGAATGAATGTGGTTACAAGCTGTGGTTATTTGAACATCACTGTTCATGTCTAGTTCCTGTATATCACATGTAGAATAGAGCAGAAGATACAATGCTTTGGTGATCAAAAGAATAAAGGTTTGGGGAGAATAACACTGCAGTATCCTGCAGTTTTCCTCTCCCAGCCCCTTTCAGTCCTTGTCCATAATTTTTTGACTCAGCATCAGTGTTTTATCACAAGGATGTAAAGTAATAACTAGACCAGACTCCTTGGTGGAATCTAGTCCTTTGCTGCCATGTGCCACTCTATCATGTAATCCTACCAATGAAGCTGTCAAATTCTGACAACTTTGACTTTTCTGCATCTCTTTTTATGTCTGGAATTCACTTAAGCTTCCTTTGCTAATTAGGCATAGAAACATCTCTGCACATAAAAACAAAAAATACACAAAGTGTGAGAGTGCTCAATTTTGATAAGGTCTTTCTTCTGCAAAATCAAGGGAAAGGGGGAGAGAGCTATTCTTGCTATGATTATTGAGATGTGAGAATGAGCCAGATCCTTAGATGAAGGTGAGACAACCATGCTTTTGCTGTGTTTTGGTCTCAAAGTTGCTGCTACAAAATAGAAGCATCAAGGGGAAAATCTCACATTATTTCCTTCTGTGCTAATTATACTTCATTTTTTAATGTGGTGTGATACAATATTCAGTAATTATTAGTGTCATATGAATTAATTCTGAAATATGACTTTTTGATAAAATACAGGTGAAGATGCAATTTCTTTTATACCTACACCAAGGTGTATACCATGACACTAATTTCTCTATCCAGCTACAGAACTGGTATCATGAAAGTCTCTTTTGATCCCCCCCCAGTTCGCTGCAGAGGACAGAATTTGGATGTGGTGACCCATTTCCTGTGAATTGTTTTCTTTCAGAAGGTCGAATCTCAAAATGGTCATGACTGGAGGGCTTTTCACTGGAAAATCCCAACTCTGATACCTGTGAACCCATGATGGTTCCATCAGTATTTGACAGGAAGCTATGTTTTGTTAATAGGGAAAGATTTATGTCTTGTACAACTTGGAGTGTAGTTACCATGAAACCCATACTGTAATATTTTGAGATAACTCCCAGGTTGTGACCCCTGGGAGTTGGAAGTTGGAATTGTGTCAGATTTTTTTGTCAAAAACTTTTCCTTAGATGACTCTGAAATGTGAAGCAGAGCCAAGCTGGTACTTAATTAATTCTGCAAAGACTATTCTACTGTAGAATTCTTTTTTCCAGGTTGTATACAGTTATATGCCACATAAATGCTCATTTGGAAGGGAGTAAAAAATGATGCTAAACATTTTTTTTTTCTGTGATTAGTGAAGTTAACACAGCATCTCTTAGGCTTAGGTCCTTCAGATTTCTGATAGAGATTAAAAAATATTTTTCATATAATGCTTTCCTCAAGGTTCTCTCATACCTGTGAGGTTAGTCATGAAGGCTGAGGTTTTTCAGAAAACACAAAACTCCCTGAAACAACTTCCCAAAATAAAAACAACTTCCAGATTTTTTGACCCCACTGGCTTTTCATGGAAAGCAGGAACTAGAAAGTGTTTCAGTAGATAATGGACTATATTGCAGTCTGTGATATGTACATAGTGAACACATACCTTGTTATTTTCCTATGGAGAGCTGTTGTGATTTCAAGAAGTTGATGCCTTATCTAAATGATAGGATTGCACATTCAAGGCTGCATAAGAAAATAGTGAGCAATGACAGGTGTCTTTATTTTTTCATTCAGCTGACTTTTCTACCATGATCAAAATTGCAATAAATTGAAATATTGCTGTTAAGTCAGAGCAGAGTCAAAAGAGAGTGTCACTTTGATTATTCAGAGGCCTGCTTTGTAAACAACATTCTATGATGGTAAAAGAATTTGCAGGATCTAAATATTTAAATAGCATTTCACCAAACAAAAGCAGGGGAAGTTAAAATAATAGTTTCTACATCTTTCGTTGCTACTCTTTTTAGATTGAAAGAGCAGGTCTCTTAATGGTATAATGTAAAAACAGACACACTCTTTCCTCAATAATAAAATGGGGATAACACTGCAAAGGACTGTTGTGGTGATTCATCTTGATAAAGTTCTACAGAAATGGTAGATGTTATTAGCATTCCATGTGATTACAGTGACAGGATGAGACGGTAGTTTGTCTGAATTGGTACTAAGTGGTACTGGAAGTCTCACAAAAAAAACCTGTTCCTTCTGTTTTTTCAGACATTAGAGATTTAGAACAGTTTGGATAAACATCTGGACTGAACTGAGCTCTGTCTTTTTTAAAGGTTACCTTAAAGGATAGATGAAAGAACCTTATATTGTGGTAACCTTCTGCCTGAAGGATCTCAAAGTACTACAGGAATCAATATGCAAACTATATATAGATTACAGAAGCTCTGTCAAGGTAGAGCACTGTTTGGTAAAGCAGTGGAACAAAACAAAATGTTACAGAAATCTAAATGGGAAAACACAATGTTAAAATACTGGAAGAATGTAATCAGAGAAAGTAATTGTCAGCTGGGTCCTAGCAGGAGACTGGGAGGTGTAGCTTCTTTTCCCACACAATGTACCATGAGAATTGGGGTTTGAACTCAAAAGGCTCAGAAATGCCTTTATGGCTTCTATGAAAAATTGCAGCTCCAGGGACAGGCAATTTGCTGGGATGCAGGTTAAATAATGTTTCATATAGAAGAATTGCAACTGCCTGTTTGTCAGCATAACATCACAAAACCCATGCATTTTAAGCTGTTATATTGTTGATGAAAAAGTGCTGCTTACCAGACTGTGTGGAGCTCTTGCAGCAGCAGTGTCTTTGGAAGAGGCTCCCTTCTTTAACCTTACTCAGCTTGGCTGAGCTGAGATTGCAGTAACTGGCTGGTATCACTTACATGTAAAGAAACAAAAATAGATGTTTTACAAAGACACTTCATAAAAAAAACAAAAACCAAAAACCAAGCATGGAAAGATGACTAGCTTTTAAGAAGCTGCTTTTATTACTCTTGACCTTGTGCATTTGTCTTCTTTTGGCTCTTTATGCTCTGTGCATCAGGGAATTGGTGCAGCTCATCTGAACCAGCAAAAACTACTTCTCATCCTGCCTTCCTGCTCTGATAAAGACACTGGAAGGAGCAGTCTTAACCAGACCACTCCTAATTTTCTTGTCTTCTAGCAAACAGTGAAGCTTGAGAAATTATGCTCTCTGCTTTTCAACCATAAAAACCAATTAGTGCTCAACAATATGGCAGATGACTTGCTGTAAATCTTACCTAAAATAAGTGTCCAGGGTTTAATATTTTATAAACGGGGAGCTGCTCAGAGAGATGGACAGGATAGAAGTTCTGTGTCTGTTTGCATGATTTCTATCTAGTTATCATAGCCAGGCTGTCACCAGGCTGTTTGTATCTTAGTTCTGCCTGTGCCTGGGGCACATGACTGACTAGTGAGTTACACTGTGCTATGCTGAAATTCCTGCAAATGTCAATTTAGCAATAGCAATTTGGAAGCAGTGAAAGTTGATTGTGCTGAATCAGTCAAAACGTTACTGTTTCACATTTAATTTATTTGCTGAGATTAATTATTTAAATGTCCAATGATTCTCTTTCCATCTTCAGAATAATCTGTTTTCAAGTGATCCTAAATGAGCATAACACATGTTTTCCTTCCTCTTCCTTTTAAATCTTTCACTAAGTTTTCCTACCACTGTGATAATTAAGGAAATTGATAATGTGTCTTTAGAGGAAGGCCAAAGGGCCCTAAAGGGGAATTTCTTTTCTTTTCAATCACTGTGTAACATTTGCTGATAAATAAAGAACTGCTTCTTAAAGTCAGGAAAAGGTTTAATCTAAATGCGCCCGTCATTGTGCAAGTACCCATCACGTACTCAGGATCTTGTACTTAGCCCTTCTTAAGGCCATGGCCCACTCCTAAAAGTTTGGAGTTGTTATGGGTTCCTAAAAACTTTGGTCTAAGATTTTGTTAGTGAGTAGAAAGGCATCATTAGAGAAGTGGTTATTGAAATTAGGTGGTTAAAGAGTGCTCAATAGTCTAAGTTTATAAATGAGTCAATTCAAATACAGAAATAGCTCTAAAACTCCAAAGGCAATTCTTAAACCTGCAGTGCTCAATGGAGTGAACCTGGGACGATATTCCTATAGCTAGTAACCCAAATCTGCATGCCTGACCCACATTTCTGTGTATGCTTCCTCCAGAGCAGAGTTCAGGGAAGTTGCTGATAGTTTGAGAAGAAACTTCCAGTGCAACAGAACCATTCTTGTTTTATAGGTGTCAGGGTCAAGCACGAGCCTCAAAGGAGACTGAAGAGTGCTTTTTCAGGAGAAAACAGAGACAGGTCGATTTCATATGACTTAAAAAAACCAAAAACTCTAAGCATGCCTGCTGCTGGTAGTGATGGCTCTGGATCTGATGGTTTGAAGACAACTGGGAGCCTTTGACATAAGAACTGTAATTGATTATGAACAATAGATGAACAAAAACCATTTTGCAGGCTCACAAGTTAGTGTGCTCTAACATAACCTCAAAACAATATTCTATATGTTAGTTTTCTCTAGGGGTATTACAAAAGGGATAAGCTTCACAGAGTTCTATGCTTGAAGAGTGCAACCCTGATATAAAGAAGCCTTTGTATTCAGCCAATCCAATAAAGAGGTAAGCACAGCCTCATAATCCTGTTTGTATAAAGACAGTAGAAACAAGTACACATGCTAAAACCCAGAAGTTTATTTTTTTTGCAAAAACTCCTTTGTAGTAATATTTCTTACTGTAGGCTGTAGTCATTGTGTCTCCTTCCATATGTTGCTTTAACTCAAATAATGCAGTACTCTGTTTTCTTAAAAAAAATAAAATATTGTGGGGTGTTTTTTCCCCTTCCACACTTGCAGAAAACAAAGCTTGAAGAGGCAGAGACTACTTGACCAATTTATTATGCTTTTTTATAAAGGTTTGAAACTCAAATGTTTGCTGCACGATTGTGCCACATCCCTGTTAATTGCATTCAGGTGATCCCCATGTGCCCAATCTGATTTCACGTGAGTGTTGACAGCACTCTCCCAATTATCTCTTTGCATCTGCATGTTGCGAAATTTGGATGAATATACTTAAAGTAAGCTGAGGCAATGTGTAAATCTGAATATATGAAGAATTCTATTTGCTGGGCCTCACAACAACTAAAGCTGTTGCTATGTTTAGTAAATCTTTAGAATTACACACTAAATAGACTTTTGAAGGAATACAGGTAAAATTTTTTTTGTGAATTCTAATATTCATTTGAAAGAAGCAAGCCTGACTTCCTTTCAGTAACACCATCCTTAACTTTAAAGACTTTCCTAAGAACCAGAGGGTCACTCCTGAGCTGGATCGTGCAGCCCATCACTTGAGTGCTCAGTTTCCAGGGTCCAGATGGTGGCAAGCTGCAAATAGATACTCTGCAGCTGAAACATCTATCCCCTTGGCAGACTCGAGAGACACTGGTTCTGGCAGATTTAGACTTCTCTCTGTCTATTTAGCACGGTTATACAGTTAATGGGCTGTTGGACAATTTTGTCAAACTTGGTATTTTCTGGTGACTTGCTTATAATTCTGGGAAAGGTGTGCACGGTTAGTCATTTGTGAATAATTGGAAATCCTCTTGGGATCTCAAGAAAAACACTTTCATTGTTAAATAGGGTTGATTTGCCTGTTTATTTAGGTAGCCTAGATAGAATCTCCATATCGACCCTTGAATGCTCCATATATTTCTCCAAATTGGATTTTGCCCTTGTGTGTGTGTCTGATGTGTTTTAAGAGGCCAAGGTTTTAATTACTGTTATTATGCCTAGTTTCCCTTATGATTACAGTTGATATTAATTAAAATGGAGACTCTGCAAATGTAAGAGGCAGATCTGCAGGTTCTAGGGCTTGCAGATACATTTTTGTGTGCATCTACAGATATAAAGTTATGAAATTTTTGTCCTTAGCTGCTTTTATGTTTTACTTCTTACCAGTTTATTGATCTGCTAATGGATTTCCTGGCCATCAAGGTTCTTGACCAACGTCAAACCAAAGTAAAAACCTAACTTATCCTCCAATTACTACCCTAAATAAAAATCCTTCATGAGAAAACTGTTTCCAGTAACTATCAGGCTTGTGGCTGGGAACAGTGTTAGTGTAAAGAGATCTGCTCTGGCTTTACATAGACCTCACTTTTTTTTCACACTGTAGTACCCTGCTACAATCAGAGTAATTTTGTATGGACTCTTTGGAAGTTGTTTTGGAAAGTTCTGCCATGTATTAAAAAGTTAAAACCTTCAACTTCCTCCAATACTTGCATTATGATTGCCCAGCTTAACAAATAGAAATGTGTACAAATAACACTTCTAAGACACATGGCCAATGCTCGATGCACCAGGATATAACATTTTAGGATTTGTGCTGTCTCTGGATGAAGATGACATGAATGACTTGCTTCTTGCAAAGAGACGCATGTAATGCATATCCACATAAAAAAATATGTGCTTGAGAAATGTTGTGCAATGGTTGGAAAAAGACAAAATTTGTATTTTCCAATGGAATTGTTTTAAAATTCTAGATGATCCTGGGATTGGTATTCTGTGCAGCACTCTGGGATTTTGCTGTATTTTCCTCTCTCAGTATAGTTTAATCTGTATTAAAGCACTGTTCTGTCACAACTTTCATAAATTATTACACAGCCAGCCAATAGAAATTACATAAATACTACAAATATAATTGTCTGTTCTTAGCAGAGAGTCTTAAAGGACTTTTAAGCTAGTTACAACAGCAAGTGGTAATCCTTCTATTAAAACTTTCTTACCACATTATAAGTTTGGTGTTATGCAACATTTTTCACTTTGTCAGCTGAAAACTGTTTTTCTGAAAGTAATCTAGACCTTGCTTTGCTGAGATGGAAATAAAGGGAAGTTTGTCTTGACTAAGTGCTCTGTTTTCCTATGACTCTGAGCAAGTAGTAGTTAGAATGAAACATTGGAAACAACAGTAATTTACTAATCAGGAGAAAAATGGTTGTTATTGAAACAAACCCCATGTTTACTGCAAAATTGATTTAAAGAGCATTTTAAAATAACAGCACAAGAAAAACAGGCTCACATTGGGCTCTAAATTCTAAATGCAACATTTACATATATATGATTAAATGCTGCAGAATGGACTTTGCTCACTGAGGTCTCTTAAGGGCAAAGAAGATAGCAAGAAATGTGTTGTTGAATTAAAGTGTCTTTGGAAGTCTGAGGAGCGCTGAGCTTCTGATCAGGCTTTTCATTGCCTTTGTGGAAAGCACTGAAGCAAAGAAAATGCAAGGAATAAACCTAAATTCTATGATACCTTCACCCACGCCCTAGACTGCTTTTACTGGATTTTTAATGACCACAATGCTAAAATGTGATTAGCTTAAATTGCCACTTGTACCCTCACAAAATAAGGATGACAAGGGGAGAATTATCCCGTGCTTTTTTTTTTTTGTGTCAGAATGGATTAATCACAGCAATTAATCAGAAGTAAACTGAGGAACAGAGTCCACTGTCCAGGAGGATGAGTAACTGAAGAAATGAGATTGAACTAAAAACTAAGTGAAGAGGAATAGTTCAGTATACACTCCTCTGCAAAGCTTGCAGAATGAAGGGAGCAGGGGCAGCTTGAAACAACATTGTGGAGTGGAGCCTAAAGCAGTGTGCCATGCTGGGACCTTGAGGGGGGAAACAAGGACAGAGCCTGATGAATTCCTAGCATGAATTATCCACCTGAGATGTACAATCACTGTCAAAAATTGAGCATGAGTGTCACAGAAAGAGGAGATACATTGAGTTAAATGTATCAGCTGTGAAATAAGTCATTTATACAGGGGTGAGCTTCAACCTGGTAGAGCTGGTGGTAGAGAAAAAAACCTGGATGTTGTTACCAGCAGCTGATTTTGAAAGAAAATTAATTTCAAACACTTGTGTGGCAAACAGCAAAATTTATCAGGAGTAGTCTTCCCCCTTTTTGCATTTGTGTACATACTGCTTTTATAGCTCTGTGTACTTCATGTGGTAATAAATATTCAAAGATTGCTTTACAGTGGTTGCAGCCAAGTTGATGCTGGTTATTCCAGATGGAAAGATCATTGCTTCTCAAGGTACTGTAACAAAAGACTTGGCAGTTCATAAGTAGTGTTCCTGCTGGGAGCAGGTGTCTTCAGTTTGACAAGATTGCACTTTATCCATGAGTGCTTGAAATGCACTATAGCTGGTAGCAGGTCAAACAGGTCTGAATTTTTAAAGAGAGTGTTGTAAGAATTCAGTAATGAGCTTGAGGTGGTGAACAATGACATGTAAAGCTAATTACCTGTTTACTAACGTCACAATAATTCAGCCATTTGTCTTGACTGGAGCCGTGCTGAGCCTTGGCTCCTCCTGCCAAGCCCACTTTCCAGCCATTGAGTGATTGTATGTGAACTGTTTTGCTAGAAGGTGCCAAAAAAAGAGAAAAACGAGGAGAAAAGGAATTCATTTAACTGCTACAAACCTAGATTTTCATTTAGTGACCACATAAGAGATTTAGGGATTAGACTAGCTTACATGCAAGGCATGTCTCTGTGGGAGCAGTGTTTTCAGTGAAGAGCATAAACCGGACACCCAGCAGAAGAGTTAATTATCTGAGTGCTAATGTTCTCAGACAAATATGTAATGCATCATAAGTACTAGCAATGAAGTGCTGGCTGGCAGCGTAAAATCAAATTACCCCTACAAGTTTTATTGTGGAAATATGATTGTTACACTGCAAAGATGCAAGTTACAGACACCCAAGAGCAGGGGTTCTGTGAAGCTGTGCTGAGTTCCTCACTAACAGCTTTCAGAAACAGCTTTGCAGAAATGACATCTTTGTGGCTGTGGGCTGCAGGATGTGGGGTTAAATCAGTGACTTCATTTGGTTCTCTGACCTGCTGAACTCAATAGTTATCTCACTGTAAACCAACAAAAAGTAATTTTGAAAAAGTTAAAAGAGAATGTAAAATGGTGGCATTTTTGCTTTCAATCAGGAAACTCTTTGTCCTCACTAGTTTATAGTTCATAAATCAGAACTTGGGTGATTTTGTTGATCTGGATATGTTGCCTTTCTTTGATTGTGCCAACAACCTTCTATAATTCAGTATGAAATTAACCCCTGTCTGACAGTAAACTATATGCATTTCAAGCTGATAAGATTTAGTTAACAAATAGCTGCACACCACTTTGCTATCTGCTCATTTCCCCACCCAGTGAAATCAGAGGATTTCTTTCTTGTGTGTTTAGTGGGCATTAATTAGATGGTCAGATGTTAATTTTACTGAGTGGGAAGGCTCTGTTACAACTGATGAAAGTAAAATTATGGACTTATGGCTAGCAACTGGGCAAAAAATTGCATACAAAAATCAAGGAAAATGGTTTGTAGGTGAGAAAATGTGCATTTGTTCACCTAATCGTGTACTATGGGTGTGTGCGTGTATCCAAGGGATGTGTTCTGAAAGATTAGTACCTGTCTTAGAAATGAAAATCCTTGAATAGTAATAACTAAAAGCACTTGAGGCTCAACAGCAGAACTAGGGTACTCTGAAGTGTTTTCTAGAAATTCTATTTCCAGCCTTTTGTAAAGTCTTCATCTTTCACAAATCAATCTCCTGAATTATTTAGTATCTATTGTATGCAAATAGCTTAAGAATACTGAA
The DNA here is from genome assembly GCA_013397375.1 of Toxostoma redivivum. NCBI lineage: Eukaryota > Metazoa > Chordata > Aves > Passeriformes > Mimidae > Toxostoma > Toxostoma redivivum. Next base: position 996,007 of record VXBI01008665.1, on the reverse strand, counting down.
CAAGGAAGCATTTCTTTTAACTTACTCAAATGAGGCAGATAGGGTGTGCAATTTGGAACTAGACTTCATAACACATGACAGTGCCTAAAATTGGATTTAAATCAAAGAAAGAAATTCTGATCTAGCTCAGTTACTACCTGGCCCTAGAGTTGTCTCAGTTTTGTGAATGTTTTTGGTAATGACATTCCTGAGCTGCTTGACATGTGCTGTGAACACCTAGAAAGCTCCAAATCAGAGCAGACCATTGCCCAGGATGTGTCCAAACATGATCTGAAGTGGACAGTGGGATTCCTCCATCTGTCTCCCCTGAGAAGCTGACTTTGGCTGATGTTTGTAGCATGTACACTGGAAATGCTGGGCTCTGTGCTGTCTGTGCACTAGGGAACACAGCAGAGTTCATGATCAGGGCAGGAGAGCTGGCTCTGTGAATATTTTCTAATCAAACTCAGGCATCACCTGCGCTGTAAGCTGCACCAAAGTGGTGATGGTGAGGAGGGCAGTAACCTCTCCTAGGAGGGAGCTAGATCCAGAAAAATTGTGTGTGTATTGGTCTAATTTGTTAGGCAAAATAAGAATATGAGGGAGGGAATGGATAGTGTGTTGGTATTAGGATTAGGGAAACTTGAGTTGTTGTTACTACTTGTAGATTTTATGCAATAGCCAATTTCAATGTTGGCCGCATTTTTTTTTTTTTTTTCCTTTTTAGGTAGGTTTTTTGAGATGGAAGATGACATTCTGGCAATGCAACAGCTGTGGATCATAATCAGACAGAGATATTTAACTTTGGTTTCAGTCCTGAGGCAATGTGTCTTGGTTTTCAGGTGCCTTCCTGTCATCTTCCTTTCTTTTTTTGCTAGTACTGCACAGTTTCTCTTTGAGTATGCTGAAGTGCTCCCTGTTTAGTGTGGTGGTTCTTCAGAGACCCTTGTTTGTCCCCATACATGTTCTCGGGAGATTTGCTTTCCTCCTAGAGCAGCAGCTAATTAGGTTAATGGTGTTGCTAAAGAAATGTTTGTGGAATCACAGACTTGGGCCCAAGCAGAACAACCAGTTTCTGTTACACCCACAAACACCTGGGTCTTGAACCCAAGGAAATAAAGGAAGGAGAAACAGTACAGATATTTCATCCTCTAATTTTCTTAAATTCCAAGCAAGCTATCTGCAGCCCTCTGCAAAACTTAAATTCACTTATTTAGATTAAATTTTGATTATGACTGTGCTACTCAGTCTGGAAATGTTTCCACATCCAACTGGGCTCTGTGAAATGAGACTATGAAGAGCAGTTTTCAGGAAGTGATCACTGTTGCTCTTAGAGATACTGCAGGTATTGTGTCCCCCGTTTAGAGACTTTTGCTTGTATGTCTTGTATGAATCCAAAGAATTTTCCTGGAAATGAACCAACAACAAAATTTCTCATGAGATTTCTCTTATATCCTGGCAAGCTTCTTTCCTGGAGTGTGTTTACAGGCCCCACAGGAAGAAGCAGTAGGAAAATCTCAGGAAAAATAGACATGTAAACTCTGAGATGAATTCTGGGGAAGACGTGGGTTGAGGTTAGTTTTTTTTATGTAATTCAGTCATTCATAGAATTATAGTTCTGTATAGAAAAAAGGTAAAATAGGACTTGGTTATCTGAAGCTGCAGAGGGTATTCTGTGTGGGTTCAATGGACTTTAGATCTGGTTTAGTCTACAGACTCACAGCTTAGCTGATAAGCTTTTTGCAAATTCTAAATGGTTTGCCTGTACCAGCTGTATTCCTCATCTTGGGCTTTGCAAAGACATTTGAAATTTTCCATGTGCTGCAAATCTGGTAAAAAATAGTTTCTAATGTTTCTGATTTGAGTGGGAGACAGGAATTGAATGATACTCTAAAACACAATACATAATTTTCATCTGTGAAAAGTAGTGAGTCGTTCAGTTCTAGTGGATCGTTAATAAGAGACTTAAGGAAGTAAGGTATATGGATTGCTAGAATGGATGACTAAATAAATACTCATAGCAGTATAATGTGAAACACATGCGTGATTCTGTGCCTACAGGCATGCAAAGCACAAATTTCCTTTTGTTCTGAATCAAAATGTTTCAAAGGAAACAAAACTATAGGAAGTGAGCTGTAACATTTAGGAAAGACAGGACAGGCAGGGAAATGAGCTGCAGAAAGGTGGTGCTAAAGTGAGTAGCTGTTTGAAAAAAATAAAGTTGGGGAGGAGACAGCAAAAATGTAACATCAATTATGCTATTTTTGCTTTACTTCTTGTGGAAGATACCCCAAGAGATGAGATTCAGCACATTGACAAGGAGGCTGCACTGACTGCAGGATCATCCCAACAGAGGCCAGTGCCATACTGGTCAGGTAGGGAGAAGCACCCACACTGGAACCACCGGTAAATCTAAACCAAAAGATGGCATGTGAGAGCACAGAACAGTGACTGTGATGGTGCTCAGTCCCATTAACTGGAATTCATTCACATGTGGCTCAGCCATATGAGGAAAACACTGAAAAACTGCAGAGTGGCTGCAGGGGTACTGCAGATCCAGTGATCACATACAGTGCAGGAGCTATGGAAAGCCAGCATGGATACTAAATGATGGATGTGGTTTAGTAGCACTTGGGAGCTGCAGAATGTCATGCTGAGAGGCAGAAATGTGATGATAATCTCAGCCTATGAAAGCAGCTGCTGCAGAACACCTAGAAAAGGGGTAAGGGAATAAGGGCTTACCTGAAATGATTGAATCTTGCAGAGACTGATTCTTATAAACAATGTACAGTTAGGAGGATAAAATATTCCCAAACAGGACCTCATGGAGTGGTGTTCTCACTGCTTGGGAGTATTTACAATACCTTGGCAATGCAGTCCAGAGGTGAGGTATGTGGTGGATTGTAGAACAGGAATGGCTGCTTTTATAGCAAAACAAAAAGCAATCTGAAGAAAGGCTCAGGTCTAAGGTGTGTGCTGAAGTTAAGCTGTATCTCTTCAGGCAGTAATGCCACATCTGCTTCACTGTTGATGAACATCAGGCTCTCAGTTTGCATGGGGAATTATTTCCTGAAACAACTTCTTTAGGTCATCTGCACCAAGGTTCAGGTATGACACAGAAGAAAAATACTAGATCCTGATTTGGAACTAAATCAAGTAAACATTGCACATATTCCCATTGTTATATTTCAGACCTAAGTGTAAGGAAATTGAGGACATGAAACAAAACCACCATGATAATTTGTCTCCCTTCTGTAGGTTGCTACAAGTTGAAGAAAATTCAGTTCAGCTAAATGTGTTTGTAACTTGATGCTGAAGGAAACCTGTGAAAATTGTCCCCCCTCCTGTTTTTTTCTCAAGTGAATGAAAGCCAACTCCTTAACTTTGGAATGTTTAAAACATGGAATAAAATCATATAGAGTGTAGCCCTATCAACAACCCTTGATGTTGCAGGGTTTTTCAATAATTTGTGTAGTCCGGTGTTAGATACCCTGTACATGTGCCCACTGTTTACAGGGTGGTTTTTTGGTGGGATGTAGGTATGGAATTGGTTGAGGTTTGGTGGAAGAATCTTACCATCTATTGTGTATCAAAAGGAGCACTACAAGGCAATAGACAAATCATTTTTAGCTGCTCAAGTTTATTTTTTTCCTGGTCTTATCCTAATGTATATTGAAATTATATCAGATCTGAGGAATGGAAATGGTAGAGTATGATTTGAATGTCAATAGAATTTTAGTTTCTTGCATAACTGTTCTTTGCAAGGATTGCAGATGAGGAAAATGTGACCCTGCCATTTGTTGTGCACGTGTATTTTAGGACTTCTAACACAAAACAAAAGAAGGTAGCTTTACTTTAGGTGTGAACATGAAATGTATTTACTAAATATTCTGAAGAGACAAGTTCAAACAGGAGAAAAAGGTGTAAGGACGCCAGAGACGTTCTGATCAAGAAAGATAGGCTTAAGCAGAGGTTTGCCCTTGTACTCAGAGAACAGTGAGAAAGCAGTCTTGATTTTTCTTACCATCACAATATGTCAAGGGCAGTGAGCACATTTTGCTTCTTGATTTTTACAGGCAGTGCTGACACGAGCAGAATATTATTAGAGAGAACTGGATTATTAGCATATACAGATATACTTTTTTTCCCCCCAAACCTTATATTTGATTTCTGTTTGGAAATCCAGTGCAGAATGCTATGGGGTTTTTAGCAGCACAAGCTTATTGAGAGCCACAATGTAGTGGACAGATCCAGCTTCTCAGAGGTTTTGTACACTAGGGGCAGAGACAATCCTTCACAAGTAAGGGAAGATGATGCAAAGCTGTCAGCTGTACATAAAAATTACCCCCAAATTGCAGAGAGCATATGGCTGTTAATGGCAAGTGTTTTTAACATAGCTTTATTGTCCCATATTGGGACATTAAATTGTCTCTCTGGGTTTTTTTTGGTGGTTTCTTTTTTGTTTTTTTAAAGTCACTTTGTAAAAATGACACTTTGGCATGACTTGTACTTTCCTGTTTGGTTTCCATGTCATGGTTTCCCAGTTTTCTGCAGTCAATGTGCTCAACAAGCTATTAGAGTATATTCCTGTTTCATACATTCTCAGTGATTAGTAAGGCAAAAAAAAACCCTATTTTTTTAAGGAATACAGTGAGCGTGGGGTATTTTTTCTTTTTATTGCACTGATTCTTACTGCAAAAGAAGAATAAATGTTCTTGTTTCCATGTGCTAAGCTGATATTTACAGGCCTAAATACACAACATCAAACTTGCTTGAACTAGCAAATGTTGTAACAGAAGAAATAGAAAGAAAAATGCATATGGAACACCCTTAGCTTTTCTGTTTTCTTAACTGCAAGTTGAAAACTAGCTTTTGGGTGATTAAACTTTTCATTTGGTTATTAAGTGATAGACATCTTGTTGAACCCAAGCATGCTGCAACAAGCACAGGAAGAGTGTTTATTTAAAGCAGACACAAAAGATTGCACAAAGAGACCCTTAAACACAACACAAATGTCAGCAAAACTGAACAAAGTAATCATGCACTATTTAAGACTGATAGAGACAGGCAGTAAATTGGTGACAGTTCCTGAATAATCCTTTAGAAAAGAGTCTCCCTGGTGAGTTGGGAAATCTGTTTGTTTGTTGCAGTTTCTTATCTTTTTCCTACAGGAAATGTAGGAAACTTCCACATTAAAGCCAGTGCATTCACCAGCATTGGCCTGAAATTGGTAGGACTAGGCAGTACAGGGCTCAGGTGTGTGTTCTGCACATTTCAGACTGAAAAGGTGCAGCCCAGCTGGAGGGCTGCAGTCATGCAGTGAGGAGCCTGGCTGGCTTTGCCTTCTTCCCTGCTGGTTTGTGCTGCTGGTGCCAGAGCTGGCTCGGGCGTTACAGTGCTGTGTTACAGCACTGCTACCTGTCAGGAAGGGTGCCAGGCCACTGAGAAGTGGGGTGATGGCTGAGACACCCAGCTTGTGCTGGAGCTTTGTGCTACCCTGGTTATGCTGCAGAGATCTTTGTTCTGGACTGTCATGAACAGAGGAGACTTGTAGGGATCTTGTGGAGTCACTGCAAGAGTGGGAACCAGATCTTAGCCAGGACTCTGCTCTTCCCTTCCTGTACAGAAAAATCACCCAACCCTTCTGTGACTTGGGTTTGTCCTCGGAGAAAGGGTGATGACATTCATTATGAGATCTGTGGATTAGAAACACTATGCAAATATAAATTTTTTTTTTTTTGGGGGGGGATGGGTTTGAACCTGGGAAAAGCCACATAGCTGGTGATTAGTCTGAAATCAATTCTTCTCTGTTCTGAACAAAACGGTAGTCAGCTTCTTGAATATTATCCAGCTTCCCTCTTCCTGCCAATCTTAGTGTCTATTCTTCTCTCCAGAGCCCTTGGCACAGCTTTAACCACATCAGAGTCTTACCAGTTGCAACATGCAGCTCCTCTTGAGTTGGAGTGAGAGAGGCTCCAAGGATGTGGCAGGGAGGGAGAGAGTAGTCACTGCAGAAGACAGAAAACTAGTAATAAAACAATGTGCAAAACATCTCTATTTTTGTTTTTTTAATTTAAAAAATGGAGGAAAATGGATAGAAGGAGGTGAAGGAATGTGAGATTGAGAGAGATAGTTGTGGCAGTTGTTTCAAGAACTGATGTAGAACAATTAATGAGAAATAGGAAAGAGGCTTCAAAGACTATTTTTGGTCAAATAGTCTTTGAAGGGTCATCACCACTAATCCACTGGGAATCAGAAAATTGATTGGAACATTAAGATCACTGAGAAATCTGCTAGGCTGTCATCACATCAGCCTCATTTCTAAAAAAACAGCTCATCTTGAGTTCATTCTGTCTGGATGGAAAAAATGTCTTTCAGATGATTATCAATACTTTTTCTTGTGTGTTAACCTAAGGCCTGTTGTCTTCTGTGTTTTCATTGCCAAATTGCAGTTCCAGAAAGCAGCTGATGTGGAAGAATAGCAGCTATGTTGCATTGTACTGACACTGAGTTTCATAAAGCAAGATGATGGCAATAATCAGTGTGTTTTCTTGTTCTGCTCTAGAAATAATTGTACAGCTGTCAAACTCTCAGCCAGGAAAACAGATCCAGGACACTGCAGCAGCAAGCATGTATTGGCCAGTACAACAGCTGTCGAATTCTCAGAAAACAAACCCACACAGTACAGCAGTAGATCTCAGTAGACTAAGATAACTCAATTTCCATGTGCACCTTTGTATTTTCTGCTGCCCTCAAAACATCTGCTCATGTTTCATTGATCAGTAAAAGTGGCTGATTAGTGCTTTTCATGTATAGGCACGAAGCTGCTCCATGTAACCTGTTTAACAACAGGAAAGTGTCTGTAATGGCACCAATGACCCATATAATCTAACTTTCAATGGACTGTTCTCGTACTCTTTTAATATTGGCATTTTTAATTAAATGTCTTCTTTTTACAAGTCAGTGACTAAATTGCAATTGTGAAGTAGGTACTGTTGTAATAAGTGCTGAAAACTGATCAAAACAACAGGTTGGAATTAGTTGCACATACAAATGCTTTGGTTCTAGAGCTTTAAATCAAATTAAATGGAGGCTCAAACTTAACAGTCACTAAATTCAGTGAAAAGCTCTGAGCAGCCTGTGCTGTTGTATAGATTTTAGAACCATTAAGAACTCTAATTCTTCTAACACAATATCTTTGTTTTCATTATGCAGTATCACAGCTAGCAGCATTTTTCTTGACTTGACCTACAATAACTGGAGTTTTATTTATTGTTCTTATAACATTGTTGCTGCATGTTTTCTCTTACTCTTTGGAATACTTAGTCAGTTTGAGTATTTGAAAACTATGACTTGGAGGCAGTGAAGTGTTTACTTGCATTATGACTATGATCCTTATGTACTTTACAAACTTTGTTTTGATATAGCTCAGAATAAGGCGAGGTTTCTTTTTATGGCTAAGCTTGAAGGTTCCCCTTATATGTAGCAATAAAAGTATTCCAAGTTTCATACCACATGAGATTTTGTGGTTTGTAATGAGTAGCCAACTCAGTGTTTCATTGAGCTGCTTCCTAAGAAAATTTTGCATTTGACAAAAGTTTTACCAAGCAATTTAAAATGAAAATAGAAACAAATCGTAAATTAATCTCTCTATAAAGAAGCTTGTGCATCAATGAAATATTATGCATTTAATTTTTTTGGAGGCTAGCAGTATCAAAAAGCCCTGGCTGTTGACTAGAGGCCTCAGTGTCAGGTGGTGTACAAGCTCAAGTGAGGATGTGGCAAGAGGCAGACACAAACTACAGGTGGTGAATGGAAGGACTCGGGGAAAAATGTGTCAGGCTATGCAGCAAGCAGTGATGGCAGCTTGTCAGCTGTATAACCATGGCTAAAATTGCATATCTTTCAATACTAAGGTGCTAAGGATGGGAGCTAGTTGGTCCTTAAATAAATAGGTAGTGATGTACCATTGTGTGTAATATATGGGTATTACTAATCTTTCAAATATACTTAAATCAGGGATTGAAATATAAAGTAGAAGCAAAATTAATTACTAGACTAGAAGATAAAAATATAGAGATGGGGAGGTTTCTGCAGATGCCAATTACCAGTCATTTAGGATGAACTCTGAACCAGCTTTTGCTGTATGTGGTAAAGTCACAGTGCATGCAGTTTAACTAACATCTGTTAGTGTGCTGTCAGCTCTTCAGAGTATGTAATATAGAGCCTATTCTGAACTGCAAAACAAGGAACAACACTTGTAGGTGTATGGCAAGCTAGAAGTTTCTGTCAGATGGTGGCAAGAATGTGGCTCTTCAGGTCTTGCTGGAGACTTCAGCTAAATTCAGGCCATAGAGTATCTGAAACTATTGGGATCCTGTTATACCAGACCCAGTCAGATTCCCTGTTCACTTTTATGTCTCAATGGATTGAAAAAGATTTTTATCAAAGTAAACCTCATGAAACTATGCAGCTGCTAATGAGAAATTTAAAAAGCATAGGAAGCTATGATGCTGTGATCACTGTCTTTACTAGGTCATTTACTGAGTCCACACTTGAAAATCTGAGAGTCAAATGAATTTTTTGTAACTCATTTCAGTGGATTTTACCTCAGACTCTGCAGTAGGTTTCAAACTCTGTCTGCTTTTATTAGGTTAGGTTCTTTCTGCTTATGAAGTATTTGAAAGAGGTTACTGAGGCTATAAAATACTAACTAATCTAACTTTCTGAACTATGAATATTTTAGCATAACAAATCATGCTTTCTAGTTCAATTTAGAAGAAAGTTGGAAGCAGAAGTCAAATTTCAGGTAATATGAAGAAGCAAGTTGCATAAAAAGAAGTCAATAATTCTGTCTATACATGGACCTGAACTGATGGCAAGTATTTGTTGTGTGCAATTTAGGTAAAGCATGGCAAGGTTTTCTGAAATTCTAAAGCAAAATGATAATAAAATTCTAAAATTGTAGTTCTATTATAAAATTCTAAGATTTTAAAAAATGTGGGCAAAGTTAATTATTGCTGCAGTAGGTATTGCATGTTGGATCACTTGAGACAAAAGTGATACTGGTTAGTGCAGCTCTTTTGTCAAAGGAAGAATTGCCCAACTCCTTTGTTGAGCTGTAACACCTGAGTATGCTTGATCCAGCTTAATTATCTCTTCAGACAAATTAAAAGCTTTACAGCTGGTTTATGTAGCTTGGGCTTGTGATGTAAGTTTTGCAGTAATATCCTGTGATGTTACTTAATGCATTAGATGTTTTTTATATGGAAAAATCAGGACTTAGAATATTTTATAGGACTTTCATTTGAACAAAAGAATAATGCCCTTCTCTATTTGTTCTTAAAGATTTTAGGGAGGAGTTTTCCTACCTGCTGGTGATCCAACATCTGTGTCATTTTTTAAGAAGATGCAGAATCTAGTCAGTGGCAGTACAACAGTGAGATCAAGAAACCCTCAGTTTCATGTTTAATAAGCAATACCTTATTTTACGGAGAAATATTATATTAGTGAAATATGTTTTATATACTTCCCTCTGTTCCAAGAGTACTTTAAAAGTGCCCAGATCCTTAGATAAGAGAATATTCTGTGTGAACCTTTAAAGAGAGTATTTTCTATGTAAAATGCTTTTAAATTTATGGGCAATATTATGCTCTTGCAACTGCTTGGTTCTGAAGGACAAAGTCACTCTGGAAATGCATTGCTGAGATCATTCTGAAACAGAAAATGCCAGGATTGTTACTGATATGAACTTGTTGCTTACATGATTGCACATGCTACTTGTCAAGAAAAGGGCCCTGCCTCAAAGAACTTGTAGTTGGGACAAAAAAGGAAAATGTTAGAGCACTAGGAGTTGCAGATAAAACACAAATGTGATCATGGAAAAGGAAATGCAGGTCCAGTCTGCTACCTCATTTACAGGGAAGTATTGTCTTTTGGGTGTTTCAGTAGAAGTCTGATATATGTACACAAGTGTAAGTTAATTCTCTAAATTATTTTAGACAAGGACTTTGGACTTCAGTGGAGCAGTTCCTCTAATTTTTAACCTGCCTAAGGGACAGACTGGAGCTAGCTGGAAACTTTCTGCCAAAAAAATTTTCCATCAGAAAAGGCAGATTCATTGATACCAAAATATTTTGCAGAAACATCATTTTTTAGTGACTTTCTACAAAGACATGGGATAAGTTCTGACAGGCTTCATGCCTGATTTCATGGCTCCTGGCAAGCTGTGAGGTCTGTGGCTCTGGGATAGCCTTGACTGCCTTTGGAGATCCCCAGAGACCTGGCATATACCATGGGTACTTTGAGGGCTTCTGGGCAGCATGCCACACAACTGGAAGTGTAGGAGCCATGATTCCTAAGCTCTGTGATTTCCTGCTCTCTTATGGCTTGCAGGGCTTTGAACCCCTTGTTGGTTCATTTGGGGTGATGGGGCAGGGGGATCCCAGGAGCACTTGGTGACATTGCTGAGCCAGGAGTCTTGGAGCTGTGGAGCTGGGCTTCCAGAAAGCTGGGATTTCAGGCTTAACTGTGCTTTGAAATGATGTAAATGAAGCACTGATTATTTCTAACAAATTACTTTAAAATTCTCTTCTTCAGGAAATGTCAGTATCTGTATTTCACAGGGGAGTGTACTGCCTGTCTTCCCTGCTACCTGCTCGGGGAATTACCTGTGGACAGGATGGCAACCACTCTGTGACTCTCAGAGCTTAGGTGGTGTCAGGGCTCTACTGCAGGTACTTGGGGCAGAAGCTGCTCAGGGCAGCTGCAGGCAGTGTCTTGGACTAGAGTTGGTGTATTACATATCGCTTCACTGACAGTGAAATGGCAATTATAATATTTTGGTTTCACAAGGAGGCCTTTATGTGGGAGTGGAGTGCATATATTACCTGTGTATATGTACCTGTGTGTACAAACAAGCAGAAGTTAGACACCTATTTATCTATATAAATGTCAGTTTTGGAGCAATAGAGAGTCTGCAGATCCTTCAGGCATATGTCAACATCAGACGAGTTGTGATGGTTTATTTGTTCTGTATTGCAAGTGTTCCCAATACACTCCTGTTGTCAAGAGGAATGGTTATGATGTGGATTCTGATGTGGTCTTTCTAAAAACCTCAGTATGTGCAGGAACATAAATAGTTGTGTTGTCTTAGATGCTGTGGAATGCTGTAAAGCCATAGGCTCTGGTGCACTGAAGGACAGGGGTTCATTTCAGTGGTTGAAGGTCCTTGAGACTCCTGGAGGGCAAAACAAGCTTTTGATCTGTGTTGTGAGTCTGTGTGTCTGTCTCCGTATGGGTGTATGCTTTAGAATGGCATTTGGTTTTACAATGCACAATTGTAGACACATGTAGGCCATAGGGGAAGATTTCCAAAAATAAAAATGCCAGCAAAGTTATCCCATGCTTGCTGACTTCAGGATCATGGTTCATCAGTGAAAGTTAAATTCTTAGCTGCCATTTGGTGCCTTTGGCAGTCTCCCTATGGATTTCTAGCAGTTCACATTTTGATGTTTCTGAGAGTGCTCAAGGGTTTGCTTGTTTCTCTTGATGTGAAATCACTGAAGTTGGAGATGCAGAGGAAATATAGGGAAAGAGTCAGATGAATGTTGATTGCTTCTGAGAATTAATTCCACATTGCCTTTCTGAGGATTCAGTGTGTGTTAGATGCAGTGCAGTGGCATGACGGACTGGTAAATATCACTTACTGAGCCCATCATTCATTGCAGAAGAGGACCTGGACCATGCAAATTGGATGATGTTGTGTTTGAGAAGCAGACAGCCCATAATTTTAATCTGTTGAAAAGGATTATGAATGACATCGATAAAATACGGTGTCAGTTCTTTGCAAGATGCCTTTTCTCTGCAGCAGCATCTGGAAGCACAGCCCAGCAGCAGCACTGAACGCCCACTCAGAGGCTTTCACCAACTTTGATCTCCTTTCAGGACTAAGCCTAAAACAATGTCCTATTGGAAACAAAGAGGTAGAACTATTTTGCCATGCAGAGAGTTGCACCTTCCCACACATGTTTATTAATGTGAACAAGATAATGCAGCTGTATTAACATCATAATGTACAGCAGCCTTTAAGCTGCCAACAAACTTGTTTGAAGACTGTCCAGTGCTCCCTGGACACACTTGACTTGCTGTTCCTTTTTGTAGCAAAGACACTGTTATGATATTTGATAGATTTTTTTTTTTCATAATTAACATGTGATTTCTTTATAAACCAGTAGGGAGAAAATTCAATTCAAAGATTCAAAGTCACCACTTTCTCTTGGCCAAGAGTCCACTGCTCAGGAATATGGAAGGATCACTCAGTTTTTCTAATAAACAGTCTTGATAAAATACTTTAAAGACTGCTTCCAAGCTGTATAGTGTTAGATTTGCTTCCTTTTGGAAAGAGCCAAAGCTAAGTTGTGCATGCATGTGACTAGATTAACCAAAATATCTGTCTTGAAGAGTTTGAGGGAACACTTGAAGCATAAGTATTGAGTGCATCTAGCAATGATGCTCCTTTGTCAGTTTCTTGTTATCTGTACCTTTAAAAATATTGGATTCTTGTGTTTGAAATCAGATTTTAAAAACAAAACAAACAACAACAAGAGCAAAAAAAAAAAACACCCAAACTTGAATAAGAAGCAGAGTCCCAATTCCCTAGTTTTCCCTTAATATTTCGTCTATTCCCTAAACTGTACTCTGGGCTTGTAGGCTCACCAGCTGAAAGTGGAGTGTTTCTAATGTCAGCAGTACCCAAGTCAGTGTCATAGAAATTGATGTGAACTCTGTATCATTGTGATACTCTCCTGTCCCTTGCAGGGATTTGTGGATAGACAGTTATTAAGTGTGACTAGGAATTGAAATTTAAGGAGTGATCAGTTCAATGGCTACCTCTTGCTCAAGGCATGGTATGTAGTTGGTTGACCTAGGCAAAGAAAAATGAAAAAAACCACCCTAGCAGCATGTGATATATCAAAGTACAGAATTTCTATGACTACTGTATCCTGTCCAAAAGCTCTTTGATAATTAAAATATATACTTCCATTGCCAATCCGTTTTATTAATAGTCTAATCCTAACCATAAATACACCTTTTTAAATTAATTTAATTAGCTATGAATATAGTGACTGCTCCATCACCATTCAAGATCCTTTCTTGCAAATCCTAACTCAGGTACATATGTTGTTCCAATTCATGTGACTGCTGAACATGAGTAAGCCTTATGTGCATAAGGAAAATTTTTGAGTAAGACCTGTAGCTGTGTTTGACTGGGAGGCATTGCCAAGATTTCAAAGTGTGGAGTACTAGTAAGACACCAAATACATACAGATAACTTGTTTCCAAAAATAACTGTTGTGGGTGTTTTAGTTGAAGGGAACACTAGTAAATATGACCTCAGGGAACTCATATCTATTTTTACAGGGATTACTGTAGCAGAAATCAAGCGCTAGTTATATGGCACATAGAAACATCTACAGCTACCCGCTTCTTTGATGTATAATTGTCCATTCACGTGTAGATCTGAGCTTTTTATGCCATTTTACAATTGCATGATTTTCAACTTTTTTATAACTTCTGGGTCATGTTATTTGAACCATACTCAGACTGAGAGATCCTCATGCAGCCTCTTTGAGCTGACAATCCTGAGGCTGGGATGTGGCACACTTAACCAGTCCAGTGGACCTTCTCTGAAGGTGCTTCAGACCTAAACTGACAAGGCACAGTGAGGGAGTGAGAAGATCTGTCCATATGACTGGGTTTTGTAGAGCAGAGGAACAGCTACATTGTGCAATATTTGGGAAGACTGGTTAGCCATGCCCAGGCAGGAGCACCATGTTAACATGACTGTTGTTTTTAGGATCTAAGATAGCTGTGATTGAGTTATGTAGAGACTGAGTCATGTTTCTCTGCTTGGCCCCACCTTGTGCTGTGCAGACACACCTGGTAGAGGAAGAGCTGCCTACTCCTCGTCACACAGCGTGGCTGTACCTACAACAGTGCCTGGTTGTCCTGCTCAGCCAGCTGCTGCACTGGCTCAACCTCTCATCTCCATGAGTGCCTCACTGCAATTTGTCCCAATCAACATGGGGCAAGCCCTCCACTGTACTTCTTTCCTTCTGTCAGAACCTAGAATGATGTTTAAATATGTGAATATTCTTCTTGTGCAAGATAAGTTGTTGAAACAACTTGTGAAGGGGATTAGCCAGGTTGTTCCTGTTTCTCTGGTGTACCTTGCTGTGCTCTTTGTGATGGCTCAGTTTTTAATATTATTGCATAACTTCCAAGATCAATGAGAAAAAAACCCAGCAAAATGCATCTTCAAACACAAGCTGCATTACCTCTGAATTTGGCAAATCAGAGTCTTATCCTGCAATCAGCTGGTAAAGCTAAGTGAGCATACAGACTAAAGAGCAGAGAATAAATAGCATTGTGGCAAACATCTCAGTGGGAGACATAAAAGTTCAAGTATTATCAGTGCTGCCTTATCTGCAGCACGGTGTGCCAGCAACCCAATTGCTAGGTTATTTCTGACGGATATGTGTCATGTATTGCATCATTTTAATTACTATTACTCAGGTGTCTGTACTTGCTTTCCAAGAGGCCATTCCAAGCTCTGGGCCTTGGAAGAACAGGCCATGCCTAGTTCATCAGCCTGTAACTGCCTGGGGATGGGGAGATGATGATTGGCTGTTTTGGTTTGTGCAGCCCTTCCTGCCAGTGTGGGGAGGGGATGGAAGGAGTAAGGGGTGGGGGAAGTTTTACTGCTCCTCTCTGTAGCAGCTGCCATCACCTTCCACCTCAGCTTCCCTTTAGGGCTGTTCTGCAGCCCCTGGTCCTTCCTCTTCCACTTTTGCCGTGGGAGGTGAGGGGTCTTCTCACCCTGAGTGGGATGGATGACCCAAAGAAGGTGGGAGAGGTGTAGAAGTCTTGCCTGCCTGAGAACCCTTATCAGGACAGAGTGTCTTCTGAAGATAAATGTTTTTCACAGTTTTGCTGTTCCTTTGGAAGGTGTTTTCTGCTGGCTTTGCCTCTAGCAGTTAACTTTACCTTGTAATTGCAAATGAATATCCAGTGTCCAAGTCACTCTGAGTAATACTGCTTACTGGGACAGTATTCTGTCGTTAAACCAGGACTGAGATCATATTTGAAACAACTAGACATACTGGTGAAAAAACACATTATTGTCAATTAGCAATTAGAATAAGAGGCATTGACTTCATTTTAGGAGCCTTAATATCAAAGCAAGGGGAATTTCTTGCATCTGTATCTTCTCACTATTTTAAATCTAGTTCTCTGCTTAAATAGTTAATTTTATTTTCTTTCAACTGGATATTTTACTTTTAGCAAGAGGTAAGGAGGTCACATTTGCTGTAATGCCACTGGCAGAACTGGGTTTTTCAGGAATAAAAGCTTAGAATTAATTTTATTTCTGAGTGGGAATAATGACACCCTCACATTTTGCTCTTGGCAATATACTATCTCCCCTGCAATTACTAAACATGGTGTGGTGGGTTAACGTGTCCAGCTGCCCAGACCCCCACTTCCCTCCTCAATAATAAGATGTAAATCTTGTGGGTGAGATAAAGCCAGGGAAGTCACTTCCAGTTACCCTCACAGGCAGAACATGCTTGACTTGGGGAAAATTAATTTCATCTGTTGCCAGTTAAAACAGAGTTGGTTGGTAAGAAATGAACCCCCATGGGCCGCAGTCTCTCAGGGTACACCTGCTCCTCTGTGGGCTGCTCAGGGGTGCAGGGAAATCCCTGCTCCAGTGCCTGTTTCCCCTTGGCCACAGAGCAGGCAGGGCTGTTCCTCACACCCACTGCCTGTGGGGCTCTGCCTGCTCTTAAACACATTCCACAGAGGCTGCACCAGCTGCTCTGGGGACTTGGCTGTGCCCAAGGTGGAAACAGGCTGGCACTGCCCAGCCAGGGCAGCCCCACCCTTCCCTCATGGGAGTTCCTGCAGTCCCCTTCCTGCTAGAACCTGGAGATGGACACCCAAAACCTGAGAATGCTGGAGAAATCTGGCAGAAATTGCTGAATGCCAAACTCAGGAGGTACAAGGCTGTTAACTAGGTTTGGTCTGGGGATTCCTGCTCACATCTGTCCTCATGACTGCCTCCCAGTACAGCTACTGGTAGCCAGCTGGATGCAGTACTGGGAGCTGAGGGAAGGATGGGCTGAACAAAGGGTGGTATGGCAGCTGCAGAGACTCCAGGTGTGACATGCCCAGCCTCTGGGGGAATATCCTTTTGGCAGAGAGGTTCTCACCCTGCAGGCTTTTAGCAAGTCTCCCTTGTCTTTGTTGAGTGTGAACACACTGATGTGAGAATGCATGACCCAGCTTTTTCATCTTACTAAAGGCTCTTAAACACAGTCTGCAGAAAATAAGGTAGCACAGTGTCAGTGACCTTCATGCTGAAACACAGGATTTCCCAATTTTGAGGTAATTACCCTTTTCTGGGAGCTCCTGAGGGGCTTATGGTGTTCAGAGAGGTTCTGCACAGGCACTGCAGTTAATTTCTTTGAGATTTGTAGCAATACCTGGAGTGATCTGAACATAACACTTTCCTTTGCTGTATATGTTCCTTCAAATAAATATCTACATCTTATTCCAGACTGTTCAGCCTTAGGTCCTACTCCTGGGCTCTCTTTTACAGTTTTCAACCCCACTGCTAAGTCCAGGGCAGCTCTTATGCATGTGATAGCATAAGAGTGATAGCAGATCTTATACTTTCCTCTGCAGCTTGTGAACCCCTTCTTGCTATGGACCCACCACTGAGAAACCAGAGGCTCTGAGGAAGCACACCAAGGAGGGCTTTGGGAATTTCTGCCATTTTATTAAAGGATGCAGCAAAATCTTCAGTCAGAAGCAGAGGGTTGGAGTGAGCAGCAGATCAGCAGGCAGCTTTCTGTCAAATGTGGGACCTTAGTCCAGCAATCAGATGTCACTGCTGACACTGGTAACAGCCCTCTTGGCAGCAAGTCCAGCTTGATTTTGTTGAGCTTGTGAGAGGAGGCTCAAACCCCTGCCAAAGTCAGCAATAAACGTGTCAGTAGGCATAGAGCTTGCTCTGGGTGCGCTGATGGTCACTCCCTGGCTGGAGGTGAGGCACCCTGACATGTGCTCATTGTCCAATGTTGCTTGGAGAAAACAGCTATGAAGCAGCAGAGTTATGAATGCTGCAAGGTGGTTATAAACTTCCTGCGTGTGATGACAGTGAAGAATATCTTAGTTTGGTGGTTTCTGCTCTGGTGATGTTTCTGAAACACTGGCTGAGCAACCCACGGGGTACTGAGGGCATAATGCAGTCACTTCCTCCTGTTTCTGTGCCTGATTCTTTGGGTTTTTTTGCTGCATTGCGTTTAGCAAAAGCCTTGTTTTGCTAAGTGCAGCAGAAGTACACACCTTTATTTCCACAGTGGAGTTCAGTAGGAAAGAGCACCACAGATCAGGGACCCTGCTTTATAGCACCAGAACATACAAAACATGCGGCATACAGAATATTTGAATAATAAAGTGATGGAGAAAGATGCTTTCCTCATCAGGATACTTACTTACTCTTTCTTTTGCCTCCCTGTCTTATCAGAATTATATCTTGCTTGCTCAGGTTTAATTCTATTGTGTCATTTTCTTACAATCTCCTATATCTTCTTTTCCTCCCTCACATATTTTTTTTGTAAACTAAAGTGTTGCCCTCACCTGAATATGCATGCCCTTGCTTGACATTTTTGCACTTGGAAAAGGAACCTATATCCTGCAAAGGTAGAACACTGTGATACTGCAAATTGTTATTGCTGTTCCCTACCTTACATGAGTTGTAAGCTGAGTTTTAAAAGTGGTACTTTCACTGCTGTGGGTGCATGGCCTGTTCTCAGTTCTGACACAGACATCCATGAGAACAAGTCATTCATGGTCACATTCTTGAAAGAGTTGTCTGCTTTTTCTTTAGCCACTTAAATATGGCAACTTTCTGTATCCAACAACCACAATAGAAGCTTTAAATCCTTTGAAAATTTTCCTTTTAGTACTTCCCTTTTTCATGGGGGCATTATGAGGCAGCTGGAAGTGACTGCTACAATAATTATGAACTAATATAAGTAATGGCATCTTCAAGCCCTGAAATAAATTTATACAGTTCAGCAAGGTTCCTTCTCACAGCCATTCATTGTGAAAGTATTAAAACTTAAATGACTTAAGATGTTACAAAGGCAGAGCAAAAAGCAGCATTTTTCAAAACAGGAAGTAGAGCAGAACAATTACTATTTAATGATCCTGGAATTGGAAAACATATGATGAAGCAGGAGTGTCAATTTTACTTTGCAGATTACTACTAGGGCAGGATGCTTTTTGGCAGAGTTTACCCTATTTCTGTTTTTCTGCTTATACATCTATCCTGGTGATATGAAAGGATTCCAGTGAAAGCTACACCAGTTCTTGGAATCCCCCATGTCTCCCCCTTCACCAAGCTAAGGCTTGTTCACGGCACAGCTTCAGCTTTTCCACTTTAAGGCCAGCAAGATGGTTCTCCTGGCAGATCAGAATGCTTCAGCCCTTAAAGGCTCAGCACTGCTGTGGGATGATCCTCGTTAGGTGAAATAACCCTGAGGTTGTTGCTGCCCTGCAGCATATCCTCTGACAACACATCCTTTATTAAGCAGACTTGATTAAGAATGGGTTGTACTGCCTTGAAGATCGTTATACCGAATATCAGTCAAACCAATATAAAAATTTCTTAGTACAGTTTTTGACTGGAAGGACAGCAGAGGACCCTAGCTTCCCCAAGATTAAAATATCTTTATGTATTTGTCAATAACCTCATCCAATCTGACATCAGAAGTAACTCCATCTGAATAATGCACAATCTCTTTTTTCTTGTATTTTCTCTCCCTGTAGCCTAAAAAACCAAATTTAAATTTTGCCAGCAGTGAGATGTGCTATACCAAGCATTTTATTTAGAGGTTGCTCATTTCCATGGCAGTTTTGAAACCTCAAAACTATTTTAAAATCCTTCTGTGTATACTGGCTTATATGATCTGTGTTTCTCTGTGCTTACTGTCCATGTGCTTGGGGCATTTACTTTGAAAGAAATTTTCAGTTCCTTAACTGCATCTATATCATCTTCCAGTCCCCTACCTAAAGTTGTAACCCCTTGCATATGACATTGCAGCTGGATGTGCAGATGACATCTCCAGCAGAGGCCTAGCTTCAATTGGGGAATCAATGCCATGAGCAGATGAAGTCTTGGAAGACAGTTATTCGGCTTGAATGGGAATTTTTATAATGAAGATTGACAGATGAGAATATACAGAGATTTAGGATATGTGGTATAAGAGCTAAAAAATTCTGTTTACAGGTGAAGTGTACCATGGCTACTCACTCCATCTTGAAACCTACTGTAGGTTAAAAAGTGCTCTTAATTTAAACTGAAATAGATTTTGATTATTTAAAGTATGCTAAATTGTTCAGGCAGCAGCTTAACATTAATGTTCCTGTACTGACAACTGCCCTACTTAATTAACAGTGCAGGTAATATGACCAAGTGATTTCTCTCTGCTGGATGGTCTTTTTTTTTTTGTTCTTTTGCCTCTTTGTTGCAGCTTTCCTTTACTGGATCTTCTCCCAATTTTATTTTAATCTGAGTTCTTGTAGATCTGTAGATTTTCCTGAATAATAATTTTTAGTCTAGATTTTTACAAAATTACTCTAGAGGTTCAGAATCTTTAAAAATCACATCCTTCTTAGGTCTGGTGGAAGCCTTGGGGGAAAAAGTGTTTGTCAGGTTTACTTTCAGGGGAGCAAAGACTTGCTGTGAATATTATTGTGGGATTGAAATGTAAATGTCCATTTCTTCTCTATAATTCCTTGGAAGAAATTGAACTGTCCTTTATGTTAACTTTTGCCTGGGTATATGCTTGGGAGTTTATCAGCTTTCAGGACAGGATTTCCTTTAGCTTCAATCAGAATATCTCACTGATACTGGATCTTCCATAATTCTGGCAGTGAAATGCAGCCACCTCCACAAAGAGGCAGATTTTTTCTTCATTGTCACCAAGCTCAGTGACTGTCTCTTGTTTACTGAGGAGAGAAGCCAGACTTGCTAAAAATGTTGTGATATTTAGCAACATTAGTTATAGTCACTACATCACCCTGCTGCTTTGCTTTCTGCCTTTGCTCACTGACAAATGACAGAGTAGTACAAGCAATATGTAACTCGACTCCATTTGTTTTGATAAGGGTGTGATTTTTATTTTTATTTTCAGTACAATGCAAACAAAAGGAGGGTCAGTGCAATCATGTAATCTGGTACAAGCTTACCTGCTTGTTTCTGAACCAAAGTTCAGTTTCATGTTTTAAACTAGTGATGCAACCTTGTTTTAAAGATCAAGTAGAGATGATTTGTCACTTCAGTAGTGACACCTGCCATCCTGGCTTATGCTGCTCTGCTGTTCCCATTTCAGAAGCTTGTGCTATTTGTGAAAATGCAATGAGTCACCGTTGTCAGGGCATGATCAGGTTTTTATTTACATATTTTCTGAGAGCTGGATGCAATATTATGTTCTAAACATAAGCTCTGTTTTGAATATCAGAAATACAGACAACAAAACAAAGCTCCAAGACATGGTAAGATCCAAGAGGCATCTTCCCAGTCCTCATCAAGCCTCAATTCACAATAATAACAAGCCATATTACATTTGTTCGAAACATTGGGCAGTTCTTCACAGGATTGTTAGTTGAGTAAAAAATTTAGACGTTTTCATCTTTACAGGACTGTGTGAAGAGCGCTCCAGAGAGCTTTTTTAGAAGGAGGCGATGGGCTGGAAGGGAGTGTTGTTATGCCTGGTATTGTCTTTTGTGAAAGCAATGGGTTTGTCACCCATGTGAGGAATTATGCTGAGGCTTAGGGTTAGGGTGGCAGAGATAAATTTATCCATCAAGGCACAGGTCACAGAATTCACCAAAACTGACGTTGGTAGAAATTAATTTCTCCTCTTGACTGTTGCATGGTCAGTCCCACTTCTGAATTGAAAATTTTGGGATTTTTTTTTTTTTAGCATTTCTGTTAAGGACTTAGATATTGAAAGGATCGAGAATCCAGCTTATTTCTTGCAGTGCAAGAAGATCCTGTTGTCAACAGGGCTCTAAATGTACCATCTGTTTTCTGTACTAGTAGGTTGTTTTGAAGGTTTGGAACTGTGGTGCTGAAGGGGTCTCAAAGTAATCAACATTGGCTTATGTTTTACTCCAAAAATTGATTTTTCTGGCCTGAATTAATGTTTGCATTGATTTTGGGTCAATTTTTTACCAACTTGACTCAGTCTTGGAAAATTGTGGTTCAAGATTCCACGGTGATGGTTCAAGGTTCAAGATATTTAAGCCTTGGTACAAAAATTTTGAAGATTAACATTCAAGATTTTTTTCCTAGATTCTGAAGACTCCACAGAAATGGGAGTCAACTGGTGCAGGTAAGTGCTGATGAGTTTGGGGACCAGTTCCCTGGGTACATCTGAGGAGTTGTCTATTTTTTTGAATTTTTTTTTTTCACAGAGATGGCTGACTAGGTAAAAATATCAGCTTCTCTGTATCCAATCTAAGGACTCTACTCTGCTCATTCCTATCTGATCAGATGATCTCTAGCCTGAAGAAAGAGCGAGGAAATAAATGACAGCTGCAGCCTTTCAAAGTCATAAAAGAGGGAAATACGTGTGTATGTAGTTATTTATTTATTTTCTCTTCTTATTCTGTATTTTATGCTGAGGCTATGAAGACTATTGAACTTTTTTTTTTTTGAGCCCTTAAGGTATATCCAATGTCACTCAGACATCAAAGCTCCAGAGCTGAAATGGAAAGAGAACAACCAAATTGCATTTAAAGGTTAATAAAATAATGCTTGTGTTTTCTGCTGTCACAGAATTCTAAAAAGAAAAACATTACCTTCATGTTTACAAAGGTGAACAAAAAATATAGAAATGTGAAGTCAGCTGTGATTAGCTTAGCCTTTGTTCTAAAAATGATACATCCTTGTGTTATATCAGAGACAGGATGGGCTCTTGAAGCTCTGCTTTTTTGTTTTGCCAGATATGAAATGATCTCAGTGGCCATTGATAACTCTCTTGTAGTTTTTGCAAGTTTATTATGTCTAATTGAAAACTAAAGGTTATCTTAACATGAGAATTTCCTGTCTTTAGTCTCTTGCAATCTGAATGGCTTTTGCATATGTAAAGCTGAAAATTACCATCCTTACACTGCACATATTGGCTGTGCTTATAATGAGTGCAAGAATAAAATCAGGGAGGTTATTGCCATGTAGCAGAATTGCATGAATCTAACCAGCCCTTTGACTCATATGGCTGAGTTTAACTTTGGTATCACTTGGTCTTTGAAGTACAGATGCAATTTTGTGGGTGTAACAGAGGAGGGAGCAGAGCTTGTAACTTGGAAGCTCCACAGTGTGTGAAAACAAGTTAAAACTCCAGAAGACTTAGCAGTTCTTTTAAAATTTTCCCCTTTTTGGATACAGATGAACATTTCCTTCCTACAGCTTGTCACCCTGCAGGCCAAAACCCCACATTGCTCAGTGGAATCGGAGTCCTCTGGGACTTTCAGCATTACCACTCACATATTCATGAAACGGAGGTCACTGAAGTCTACGAGAGCAGGAAGTATTAGCAGAGTGATCAGAGCTTGTGAAGTTCACTGAATTATTTGAAATTCTTCCTGTGGTGAGGTCCAAGGGTGTCTGATTGACTTGACAAGCCTCATGTCTTACTTGAAAAATAAAGAAAAAAAGAAGAGAAAAGAAAAAGACATATCATGGTGGTTTGGAGGTCTAGATGAATCAAGGAAGGAGGATACTGGCAAAATTTGCAATGCATTAAATGATTCTTTTTGCCCAGGAGTATTATAAAGTGATCTGTTATGTGCATCTGCTCGTTCTATTTGTGATTCTTAGCCTAAGATTCTTAACTCAGGAGGCAATAACCCTGCACCGTGTTAGATCGTATCATGTCACGCTGAATACTGACCTTGGCTGACATAACGTGACATGCTACAGTTGAAGTAATGCAATGTGAGCCAATGTATCATGTGCTTCATGTTAATCTCAAGTTATTATCAGTGAACACAGCTAAAGGTTTGGATCGTGTGTTGCGTGGAACTGCCTTGGCTTCCGCAGGCGGTCTGAGCTGTGAGTGTTCAAGCTAACAACCAAAGCCAACAGAGAAAGAAGAGGGGCACAAACTGGGCCAGTGTTTCTGTGAGTCAGCAATGAAGTACCAACCAGTTTAGGATGGGTCTGCAGTTAACCTACTGAAAGGCACTGCAGCCCCCTTGGCACCACAATAACCACACAAGTGTGACCATGTGATGCACTGGCTATCAGTGGATTCACCTGTGGGAGATTGTGTGTAGAGAGCTGTTCATACACATTTCAGAGCAGATTTGTTGCTGAAGGTATTGCTCAATATACTTATTGATATAAATTTTGACAAAGCAGTTAATGTAAATGCTTGGCCTTATGAAGTTAATAAATTTTATAGCATTTCATTTTTTCATCTTCTCTCTTGATCTGTTAACCCACTGCAAAGTTGTTCCCAAAACTATGTGAATTATCTTTGTTGTTTTCTTAGGGAGCCTGAGAAAACTCTCCTTGTCATCTTGGAAGCTATTTTGTAAATTACATGTCATATTAAAACATGCCTGAAAATTAATTGCTTAAATTTAAATACTAAAAAAAATATTCAGAGCTAGAATTGTCTTGTTCCTTCAATGGTTTAGCAGTGCTCAGAGCCTGCTTTTGATTCTCTTGTCATGTGCTCCTATAACAGGATCATGTTCTTTAATGTGATCACAGGCTGACTTCTTAGTGCCACCTTCATTCTTAATCAGCCAGCTCTAAGTGACAGGGGTTATTATTCTTGACTATTTGTTAGGCCAATATTTTCAGTCCTTGGTGCTTAAAAATTGGGCTTATAAAGATGTAATTGTGCATCTGCTTTGGTGAAAACCCCAGGCAGCCCAAGCTGGAAACATTTTAAAAATGAGCTAGCAGTATACCTAGTGGCCTAATTTGATGAATGTTGGCATGTGGATTTGCTGCAGATGATAATCAAACATCGGTTTTATTTCAAATCGGGGCAAAAAGGACTTGGATTAAGAAAAGAAGAAAGTATCTGGGTACACAGGATTTTCAAGTGCTGTAAATCTTGAGTGCCATAAATCATGCTTTGGAGCACCTCAGAGCATCTAGTAAGAAAAATGGAAGCTATATCTTCTTCCTTTGCAGGATGTGCCTTTCCTTACTCTGAACTGGCCTTTTGATCATAGATCAGTGCTACATTCTTGGCTTTACTGAGTCTGATTGTGCTTACATTGAAGATAACTAAAAATTCCCATTCTCTCCAGGAGCACAGGTCTAGGCTATAGTTATTCTCTATAATCTGAAAATCCTCAATGCTTTAGTAATGAAAATTATTTCATGAAAGCTCCTTTGTCTCTTATGTCCTCTTGGTTTTCTCTACTGCTGTTAAATTAAAGCTAGGCTGGTGATGGAAGTATTTGCAAAAATTTATAGCAGAAAGAGTAGCACTGCCATTACCTAATAAGATGAAGTAAAGGATGGTAATTTGTCCTGGTCACTGCCAATATTCTATAAAATTTTCTCTGACACTAGATTAGACTCAGCTGTGGTGCAGACTTTCCCTCAGGTTTAACTAGCAAGCAGTGGATGTCAGCAACAATCTGATCTGGGTCCTTCACTGTGGATCATTGTGGGGCTGATCTAAAAACAGAAGAAGAGATAAAGCAGCATAGCAACAGATTTGCAAAGGAAGTAAAGGCTTTTTAAATACAGTTTTCCTGCTTTCTGTTTAAAACATTATCAGGAACATGCAAAATTTATTTTGCTGGAATTAAGGAGGTTTTGAGATTGTCTGTGGCCAGGCTTAAGAGGGTCATCAAAACACACAACTCAGGAAGCTCAATGTAAAACCTTAATGGTATTTGATGTGACTCAAAATTGGGAAACCATGGAGTAGCCAGGTAATTCTGAACGCTGATTTCTGGAGAGGAACATCAACCCAGACCTGAATGCAGTCAGGAATAAAAAGACATTTTATTCAAATGTCAAGATGAAGTAAGGCACTGGCAGCATTGCAAGGACAGAACTATTATAAATGAATTTTCAATTCTTTAGATCATAAATCAGCAGTTAAACTAATTAAATACATACAAAGAAAAGGGCTCTAGTCCTTCTAGGCAGTGTTGCTCAGCAAAAAGGATATCAGTTGAATAAAATACTGGAGGAAAGGCCATAAAATGGCATACAGCAGATTCTTAATGACACCTGGAGTTGCCAGAGAAGGCTAGAGCAAGTATGAGGAAGGAATTGCATTTCTGTGTACAGTAACCCCTGACCAACCAGATAAATCACAGCTAGTTGGAAGTCATTCCAAGGCCAGAAGCCCTAGGGCACCATGCAAGGCAGAGCCACAGAGCTGCTGTGAGATGCTTTACATTTGGGGAAAAAGGTACAAAAAAAAGCTTCCTGAGGGAAATGGGATGTTGCAGTTAAGANGGAAGCAGGGAAATATTACTTATGGCTTTTCCCTCATTACTTTATTCCCTCCTTTTTGAAGTTAGTGATACCCTGTATTCTAAGACTGAGAATAGAAGTATTGAGAGAATTCAAGACACTGTCCCTCTACAAGCAGGGTGTTAAAGGTCTAAAGAAATGAATGTCTCTACAATTGTAAATTCTTTTTGGAACTGAACGACTTGCATGATGGATTTAGAAATTACTGTATAGACTGTCAGTAGAGCAAATAATTCACTCAAACCTTTGTGCCACACCAAAGTCTAATCACGTCTCCCCCACCTTTGTCCTGCTGAAATCAGCACAACTTTGTGCCATAGAATTAAGTCTAGAAGAGGAATAAACACAAATATTTCTGGAAAAATATTACAGAAACAACATGGGACTACATATGGAAGAGGCATAGAGAATGAGGGTTTTCATTGCACTTCCAAATAGGGTTAGACATGTTCCCTCTCCTTTCCCCAAAACAACAAATTCTCAAAAGACCCATAAAAAACCCCCTTCCCAAATAATGGATCATATTTTCATACAATGCCCAGAGCTTTGTGCCTCTCTGTCCTGTAGCTTCCTGAGGTGTTTTTCATATGTAGGGATCCTGGCACAATCCCCCAGGCCATTGCTGCCATTCTTCCTCACACTGCAAGGGTATCAAACTATGTCGGGTCCTTTTTTTTGTGCCTCTTGTACTCACTAGTATTGAAAGAAGTACTTTCCAGCAAAAAAAAGAAGCTTAGCCCCACCTTTTCTGCCTAGGCTACCTCTTCTACTATGGTAGGAGGCAGTAGAGTAGGCTGAGGAGCAGCTGTGACAAGCTGTGCTTCAGAAGTGGATATTGCCCAGCCTTAGAGATAAGAGATATTTTCTGTCAGTTTTGTGTTTGTGTGTGCATTGTGCAAATGATAAATATTTTCCATTTGTAGACCATTTCCTCTGCTGAAGGATCCCAAAGCTCTTCACAAAATTGTTCACATGTAGGACAGCTGAAATTCAGTTAAACTGTTCTTGAGAAGCTCTGAAGTTGTTTTCTTAAAACCCACATAAAAACAAGTTTTCAGTTTTTCAAGTCTGACTTAAAGACAAAGTTGGAATTACAAATCTGCAGGCACTACATTCTCTTTCAAAGAAGGGAAAAAGCAGATGGAGTTGCTTTTTGTGTGTGCTTAAAAACAATGAAATCTTGTCGATATTTTTCATTTAAATTTTCATGAAGAGCTAAGAAACTCTGCTGGAGGGGGCAGGAAAATGTTGTGACTTTTACTGGCAGAGAACTATTTGAATGGTTATTGACAAAGAGCACAGTGCACAAAATGTGCTTGAGCTAAGCAGAGTGAAAATGTTTGACTTATTGGCAATGCGCACAGGGTCAGGGGGTGACAGATTAATGTTGTGTTTCACAGTCCGAGCTAATACTCACTGCATGCCTCCATATTCTCCTTGTTATTCCACACATTTGGAAGGACAAACCAGCTTTGGGTTTTGGTTAGTTAAACCTAAGCACTGATTTTAGCACAAAAATGGCTTATTTTGGTTTAATTGGTTAGGCACAAGTGGAGTAAATCTTAGTAAACTAGTCTTAGACTAAATTGAGAGCATCATGTAGGAATTAGCATTATTTTAATTAAAATAAATTAAAATTTTTAACAGAATCAGGGCAGCAGTGAATGCAGAAAGGAGGGAGCAATTCCCAGCTCAGTGATTCACAGCAGCCTGTGATCATGACCGTGTGGCCTAAATATGAGTGCATGTCATGGCCAGGCTTAGTGGCTGTGGATATGCTTGGAAAATCTCAAGGCAGGAGGCAGAAGGCAGAGATTACAAGAAGTTAAAAAACAACCCATGAACCCCTTAAAACTCCACCTCTTGGCTTGATGCTCTCCCTGGCTGTCGGTTTCTGGCCTGCTCCCTGGAACAAGTAACAAAAACGATTCTGCTTCCAGCAGCAGAGACCAGGAAGCCAGCAGATACTTTTCAACCCTCCAGATACGTTAAAAGAATGGGAGGTAGAGGGCTGAAATGGAAAACAGATGATAGACAGAGGCTGGTGAGAACAGGAGGAATGCAGTGCAGGCAGCTCGTTTGTCTCGGAGTAGCTGGTGTGCCTGCCCGCGGAACTGGCCCAGTCTGTCGGCACTGTCATAAAATGATGGAATAGTAATGCCTCTCTTCTGGAAGGTGCTGAGCACTTTGGCTTCGTAGCATCACTGTGCAGTGTAAGACACAGCCCCCAACAGTTCACATAGCTCTACAACCACAGACAGTGTGGGCCGTTGTGGAAGTTTTCTGGGAGGAACCTGCAGAATGCAGAATTTCATGCCAGTCTCTGCAATGCTTGGTGAGATGGGCACATGTGTGAGAAACAGCTTTGAGGGTTTGTGAGAGCAGAATACTGCCAAGAATGCTGTTCCATGAGTTCTGGTCTACAAAACCCTCTAGCCCCTGGTTGATGGTTAGCTCTAAATGGATTTCATCTGTGTTGAAACATGTGCACAGATTTATGCATGTTTATATGTTTAATATCCAGAGCTGTTTGTTGTTTTGAAGGCAAAGAGCTCTTTTCCAGAGTAGTTCCCTGTGTTGTGCATATTTTGTACATGAAGAACTGACAATAGCAGATTAATGATGAGAAGTTTTCTTCTGCTGGCCCTAGACCATGTTCCTTAACAGGCACTGGAACTACATGTTAAATGGCAGCAAAGGGAGAGCCCACAGTGGGAATAGCCAGGGAATTCAGATATCAACACATTTGCTGGGATTTTGAAAGTGATGTGATGGCTCTGACAGAATAACATGGGTGGGTATGGATCTGGTCTTTGATGTCCAGGCAAGTGCAAACGTGAGGAAAATACAGTGAAGTTTATCCGAGCTCCTTTTAAATGCAAAGCAAAATGAGCAGTATTTGATTACAGCCATCTGAGAGTGTGAGATGGATGGCTGACTAAGTTAGGAAGGCTTTGCTTTGGAAAGACACCACCTGGTTCTTCAGCAAGAATAGCTGGAGCATATTGCAGTAACTACATAGCTGTAAGTGTGTGAAGAGGCTTGTAACCCCTTAATAACACTGTGTGTTTGTGTAGTGATCCCACCCTTAAGGAGCTCATGTGAGGAGAATAAGCTGTGATGACACTTTAAGGCCATTTTTTCTATCAGTATAGTGCTGCTTCTGCATTGGGAGACATGATGCTGCTGCTCCATACCTAACTGCAATAGCAATGCTGGTAGAGAAGCAGTCTGCAGTCCAAGCAAGCAGCCAGCATGAAAAGTGAGTCTGCACTGCAGCAGGGGTGAGCATCAGTCACTGGGGTGGGCTGCTGCTTCTCAGGGAGCTCCATCCTGCTCCGCTCCAATGCCACAACTGTAGTTCCAATTTTTGTGGAAAAATACACATCTCTATCCGTCTCCACTCCCCAAAGTCTCTTGGAGAAGCTTGAATTCCCTTCCTGTGCTTGCTTGACTCAGAAACCATAATGTACATTATCGCATATTATACCTTGTTTGAATGGAGACAATTTTAAAATTGTTAAACAATACAATTTTTATTAAAAGAAAACCAATGGAATTAGGCAAGGAAATTTTCTGTTTACTTTCAGGCTTGAGAGTAGTTGTTGACAGACAATGCAATTTAAAAAGAGAAATGAGCTTCTTCCCAGGACCTTTTATAAAGAGGCCTTGTCCAGCTCAGAATTTGGGAAATGTAGTCTATTTTCTGCAGCTCGCAGTTGAGGTCAGTCTGTCTGTGATTGCAAGTATCTCTAGACTTTGGCACTGTGCTGATTTAAGCCCTAGGGCATGCATTTAAATTGTCACATATAGTGTGTCTCATACTGACATCTTCTTCTGTAGAAGTGAAGGATAATACAGCACTTGTGCTGCAGAATAAGACAGTGCTCTCTCCTCAAGCATGAAAATTGTCTGCAAATTTCAGACATGTTTTCCTTGATTGTGGCGGCTAATCAAGGCAAAACCCAAAGTTCATTCTACTAGGGGATGAACAATGCTTGGCAGTGTAGTGAATGTTAATGCAGTTAATTATTCCTAATGCTGTGTCTGTCCTCTGGAGAGTTCAATATCTCTAGACAAGGCTTTAATGATCCACAGCCACCCTGTGGTTTCACCCAGGGAATATTGCCTCTTCAGACCAGTTTGCAATGTGCTGTCCCTCAGCCTGTGCTCTCCCCATGCTTTGTGCCATATTTGGTGGGTTTGGGTGGGTGCTTTTTAACAGGCTTTGTTTTCTCACAGAACTGCTGTACTGTGCTTTCTATTGTCTCAGTTTTCTTTACTCTGCCTATAAGCTTTTGATATTGCCTAGTGAGGAACCTAAAAAATACCAAACCCAAACATTTACCTACAGGGGGGAATGGAAATAGTTTGAGGTCACCATGGCACTCAGTGTTGGTAGAGTCACTAGAACATGAGATAGGAAAGCAAGCCTTTACTGACTTGTACACTGATGGGGATAAATTATCTTAAATTACACCTGTTGCTGGCACAATTCTATTGTGATTTAATCATTGTGATATCTTTCTCTAAGTCGTGGCTTTTATTAGACCAACTTAGTCTAGAACTTCGTGTTTGGGAAATCTTCATTTTAAATTCATATGTCACTACATATAAGCAACTCCTCTGATATTTAAAACAATTCCTGAAAATATTGTTTTTTAAAAGTTCTCAAATCAGCTGCATAACTAAATTTCTTTACTTGAAAACTCTTTTTTGAATTTTCTCACTTTTGGGTTAGGTCCTGTAAATTGACAAAATTTGTTTTATCCTGACTACACTATCTTTGCTACAAAACTATTGGCAGACCATATTTCTTTACCTCAGAGCCTACAGGGTCACATCCTGTAATCCCTTTTGTGTCACAATTTTAAAGCTGTGTCTATTGTTGTTTTTGTTTTGAAAAAGCCAGTGATTGGAATTGCCTTAATTTGAGAAGTTGACCCCCTCAATGGCTGTGTGGTTTGTTGAGAGCTGAGTGCAGTTCTGCCCTCATCAAGAGCTTCATGCTCATGGAATATCTCCATTTGTAAGTGCTCTGTTAAAAAGTGCTAATTTTTAAAAATGAAAAATCTCTAGAAGTGTCTCAGACATCCTAGAGGAGTTTTTATTGAAAGCTCTCATGCAAAACTTGGAAGTAAAAAAAAAAATGTTTTCTCTATCAAGAAGCCATAGTTAAAAATTGGCTTCAAGGAATAGAGAATGATTAATGAAGCTCTTCTTTAGTGCACTAATCCTTCTTGAGATTTAAATGTCTGCTATGGAAAATGTCCACAATTTGGAGTGAATGATTTATAAAAGAAATTAGGCAACAAACAGGGCTTGAGGTTTCTGTTCACAGCAGAAGATAAAAAGCTTCTAGAATTAAAAAATATTATTATTTTATTTCTAAGTATTTTTCTTGCTGATTTCTTGACATATGTACTGTTAATTAGGCAGTAATGATTTTCTTTCATTTGCACTGCAAATTACACCAATAATTATGCTTTTATTCACAGAATATATTTTGTTAACTGACCTTGGATTTAGAGTGGAATACAAAATGAGAAAGAATTGTTACGTTCAAATGATGCTTTGAGATTCCTAGGGAGTTCTGCTTTTGCTAACTTTGAATTTTAATTTTGGAGACACCAACAAAGATATATAACGGAAAGGTTTTAACTAAGTATATTACTTTGACAGAAGTCACGGGGTTCTACAATTAATTCTCACCAGTAGATCAATGCACTTCATAAGCTGCAAGTCATTCTGACAAGATGAAACAAATGCAATCGTTAGTGAAATCCTGATAATTTGGAACAACGGGCTGTGAAACTAGGTCAGTTTGTGTCGTCTTTGAAATATTTTTCCCTCCATAGTATTTCATACTTGGCTTATCTTGATAATGCACTTGACATCTTTGGTGAGTGATCATACGCTAATTTAAAGTCACATTGTATACGTAAATTCAGAACAACATTGAGAGATGTTTCAGCAGGATGGCAAAAAACTTTAACCAGTGAATGTGACTTAGATATTTTTCTGTTAAAATGTATGTTTTTTTCCTATTCTGAAGAACATAAGGAGAATCTTACTTTTGTCCTTTGAAGATAGGTATTTTAATGACTTTGATCTTTTTTTCCTGCCCTACTGAAGTACTCTTTTGGACCTTTTAGGGCAGGTTATTTGGAGGAATAATGTCTTCTTTTAGACTGCTCATCCAGACCACTGCAAAGAAGTGCTAGGGCTGCTTCCCTCAGGAACATCCATGGTAATTTATTGGCCCCAGTCTTCCTGGTGATGTCAGTGGTAAAAGTATTGTTGACTTCAGTAAGAAAGTTCCATTATCTTCAGATGTTGCTATCTGGATTTTGTGGTATTTCTTGGAGCACATATGCAATTTCAGGTGTTTGCTACTCAATTCTCTGGCATGTTTTCATTAGGAGAGCACATAAAACTGCCATGCTCTTCTTCATATATTGTTTATTGTTCTCCATCCTTACCATTTCTCTACCATAGGTTTCTTGCAGACTTTCAGAGGTGAAGAAAATATTTATAAAGGCTTATTGTGCAGGAAGGTTTCTGATAATTGCTAGTATGTTGTAAACTGTTTTGGAAAGTAAAAAATCCTTTTTTTGTTTCTTGTGAGAAAGGTTTGACTCAAGATTAGATAGCTGTTTTCCTGACTTACTGATGTATTCCATCTGTCTGTGTCTCCCCTCTCTCCCTTTTTTTTTTTTTTTTTTTTTAAAAGGTGTGAATTCAGTGAATATTTGCTGGGCTGGCTGCTGGTGAAAAATAATAATGAGAGTGTCTGAGGTAAAATATATATTTAATTCGACCAATAATATAAAAATATAATATTTTGAAAGTTTTAAGCTTCTGTTCCTGTCTTATGTTTGCCTCTGATTTGCACTAGTTATGTAACTACTACTTAGCACTTTGGGAGAATAGAAAAAAGATTTAGATTAAAAGTACTGCTGACTTAAGAAAAAGATAAAGATGTAGATGACAACAATGAAGAGATTTATTGACACTTCTTTTCTTTGCCAAGAAGCCTAAAATATTAAACCTGTAGGACACGACCTAGCTTCTTAACTTAGCTCTTCAGAGGTTCTGATCAGTGAGAGCTCTCTTTGCCCCACAGATGAATCTGCAGAACACTTGGCTGCTTATGTTAAAAAAAATCCCCAAACAAGCAAACCCTGCATAGGGAGTAAAGTCAAATTAAAATCCACAGATGAGGTAATTTATCTCATCTTCTTTTTCCATCCTTTTTCTCAACAAGTGTTTTTCCATGCGGCATAAAATGGCACCTAAGAAACATAATGAGGATAAATCTAGGGCCATGTAACAATATTTATTATCCTTTGTAACACAACAGGAAGAGTTGGCAGTTGCTCAGTGATAGCTTTCCAGATCACACTGTTGCTGGTAGACTTACAGCCCGGGGAGAGCAGAAACAACCCAGCTCAGTAGGTTATGGCCTTTCCAGCATAATTTCACTAGGCAGAGATTGAATAGTGCAATGTCAGCAGTCGTGGATGCCCTTGGTAGTACCTTGTTAAGTACAAAGTACTGTTAGCATATTATCAGATTTGGAAAGAATAGTAAATAACACAGTAATTTTCTAGTGTTATGATAATATAGCTGCAACCTGATCACATGTGCCCTTTTGCAGATTTGCTCGCTTTCATGGCTGAATTTTTGGTGAGTCTCACGGGACTCTGTCTAGTTGCAAACCCTCTTGCTTGTCACCTGCAGGGAAGTCTGATTCTCTACTCAATTACAAGTTCCAAATAGCAACTGTCTGTGACTTGTGTCTGCTTGGGATACTGGCATGCCAGTAATAACTGACTACCATTAAAATTCCAAGAAACCAAGAGAAAAGCACTTGCTTCCATTACTAGAAGATGGCTGGGGTTTTTTTTGCTGTTTCTTTGCTGGGTCTTTGTAGTGTTTTTTGTGTGTATATTTTTGTTTTCTTTTGGGTTTTTGTTTGTGGTTTTGGTTGGTTGGATTTAATGTTTATTCTGTTTCGTTTTCTTTTTTAAAGAGAAACAGACACTTTCCTAAGCAGATATTTTAAGCCTTCCAAATTGTCCTGATAAATTATTACCTTCTCTCAGTACTGCTTGCCCTTCAGGGTTTTCCACTGTTGTGTGTTGTCCCACATATTCACTGAACATTTGTGTTTCAGCCGAAGATACGTGTGTGCACTGAGTGGAGGTCTTAAGTGTTGTGAGCCATTGTTTTGCACAAAGAGAAAAATCCAAGTGCTGTGCTGTACTTTCAGATATAGCCCAGGCAATGCAAACTCATGTGAAAATGCAAGTCTTTGACATGTGAATGGGTTTCTTTGGGTATCATTGTCCTGTCTGCAACTGAACTTCATCGAGGCACAGATGTGTGGGGCGGGGGGGCTGCACTGTGACGACTTCTTGGGCGGGTTTCTTTTGGCAGGCTAGGAAAAATTGCAGTGTGAATAAAGGGGACTTGTTTAGTTCGCATGAAGACTCTATTAATGAGACCCATTATTCCTATTTTTGGAGAGTGTTAGGGTTTTTTTTTAAAAAATATATACAATGCTGTATTATTTTTGATTACAACAGCATTCACTGGTCACTTTTATCTTTGTGTGTGAATTTCTAATTATACATGTTAGATGAGTGATCTTTACTGTAAATAGTAATGTGGTTTTCTTTCACTTGATCTCTCTGTACTGCGTTGTGTTTCATTGTTCACTTTCTTCATCACAGTATCTTGCTTATTTTATCTTTCAACAGACATTCCTTTACATCCTCTTGCATGGCCCTCCCCTCCTGTTTGTAACTTTTTGAAAAGAGCTTTATCTGGGAAGGCAGTTTCATTTGTCTTTCGATCTATTTTTTGATGGATGTGCATTCACTTCTGTTAGTAAGCCCAATACTGAAGTCTTTACATAAGGCCAAAGTGTGGGGGCTTGATTGTGGCTTCTGCTTAAGGCTCTTACCTACATTTTCCTAGAGCTAATGGGGAACTTGGAGACCAGAGGTGTTGACTGCTTAACTGCAAGGCTTTCAAAGATTTTTTCAGGGTAGATATTGGAAATTTCCAAACTTTGAAGTGATTCCTCTTGAGGCATGACACACAGCATTTGTAGCTGCCAGCCATTTCCAGAAACCTGGTTTTCACCCCTTGTGGGCACTGTGAGATGGAGCCTTTGCCTTGCTCAGTGCTGGATCTGTCTGCCCATGCAACTGTACAGTGAGAGCAAAGGGCACCTGCTACCTCCTGATGGTCCCATGGTGCCTCATCATTGAGCTTGTCTTTCCATGTCCCTGCTGAGGTCTTCTGAAGAGCCAAAAGCATGAATAGAGTGTAGAAGCTGGTGCAGAAAAGTGAATCAAAGGTTTGTAAACCCAAGTGGTATGAACACCAGCTTTAAGACAAGGAATTGAAGTTCAGGAAGCAAACAGAAGAATCACTCATCACCGGGAGAGGATAAATAGGAAAAACAGCAGTCATTCAGCCTAAGCTGTTCCCTGCATCTCTAAACCAAAACAAAGATGATTTGCAAAATGACCAATGACTGGAAATTCAGGTATTTGTTTTGTTCTATTTTTCAGATGCAAAATCAAAGTAAAATCCAGTTCTCCTATACAAATGCTATATAAATGTGAGTGACTTAAACCCAGCATTTGTATATTAAACAACTTGTTTAATACAGTATTAACATTTGGAGAGTCACAATGAAACTTTGAGGTTAACATCCCACTAAGATGAATGGGAGATGTTCATACCTCAGGCTGCAGATTCAACAAGACAGCAGAGCACTGATTTACATAGTGAAGGCTATGTCTTGGCAAACCAGGAGGGCTGCAGACATCATTTTTCAAAAAGGAAGCTTCGATTCCAGGGACCACATTACAGACTGCAAAAGGCCCCAGATCAGGAAGCCAGTGGAGCTGGAGGCTGTAACTTTAAACTGAAAGACATCAAATGAACTTTGCACTATAAAAGTCGAGATCTCAGCCAGGTGCTCCCCACTCCTGTCTCAAGACTTTCTTTGCTTCCTCTTACCACCTTTCCCCAGAACTCATTTTTGGATAGGAAATGTAGGTCAAGGATCTGGTGACCTTTACTGACCTTAATGTTATGCCTATTTTTGTTTCCTTTTTTAACTACTATGTCTCCTTACTTGTGTTTAATCTTGAATATTCTCTCTTTCTTCCATATGTTCTTTATTCTCTCTTATATTGATGTATTGTAACATTAATTCTTTTCCTTCCTTAGTGTCACATTTTTCCCCACAGGACCTCTTCCACTTGCCTGTTTTCCTGTTTTTTGTCCTTGCTGTCTGGCATACTATAATTTTTTATTATGCATTGTCATCCTAAGGAGATTCTCTTTGCACAGCCATATGTATGGGTATGGATTTTCTTTAGATCTCTCCCACATAAGCTCCCCTGCTGCAGAGTAAGGCTCTCCTGTAAATCCCAGGATGCTTCTGCCTTCAGCACACAGAGGAGCAAAACAGCCTGAATTTTGCAGTGAGGTCAAATTGCAGACATCGTGTCTGCATGTTTTGTAGCTGAAAGCCTTCATACTCTTTCTAGCACACACTGGCTTGATTTAGGCACCAGTCTGGAGTGCAAATGAATGTGGCTGCATTTTAGTTCCAGTTGGTTACATCACAAACTCAAAGCATTGCCGGTCGGCCTGGCTGAGGATTCAGCAGTGCCCGGGAAGGGAAATAGCAGGGGCACTAATGCTGAGGTGCATTTGATGAGGTTTCCCCAGAAGCACTTGCTTGTACTATGCTGTATATATTGTTTATGTCTTTTGTCACTGAAGTCAGTCAGTTCTTCTGAGTAGTTAATACAATTATGAGCTCATAGCAAGAGAGGATAAACTGATTATTTTTTAAAGGACTTCTGCTGGTAAAAACTGCTTTGCAGGGCAATGCATTCATGTTTTAGCAGTCTAGCTTGTGTAATTATTTAATTGGTCACAGATGAGACATAGAACCTGAAAATTTTGTTTTTTCTGACATATATTATTACATTATTTGATTTCTCTTTGTAGAACCTCAGTAGAGCTGGAATGAGGGTCACTCACTGTTATTAACTCCCTGTTGCATTGCTTTCAACAGCTCAACCATCATGCATGCTTTCATCAGCATCAACACAGCCATGCATTTGAAACTCAATATTACTGTCTAATAAGCTTCATTTTCTGTGCCACTAGCTTGTGTTCTAGCGTTGGTTT
The DNA here is from genome assembly GCA_013397375.1 of Toxostoma redivivum. Classification (NCBI taxonomy): domain Eukaryota; kingdom Metazoa; phylum Chordata; class Aves; order Passeriformes; family Mimidae; genus Toxostoma; species Toxostoma redivivum. Next base: position 959,202 of record VXBI01008665.1, on the reverse strand, counting down.
CCCAAGCATGGTACTAAGCAATTTTAGGAAATGCTGGTACAACTGTAGCAATTTTCCTCAATTTGTTTCTGACAAAGAACTCGCTTCAAAATTGAGTTGGCTTCCTTTTTGTTCGAAACACTGGTAGACACAATTAGCCTCATTAACCCTGGTTTCTGTTTCATAACAGAAAATTAGCCTACAATCACTGGTTTGCTGGAAAACACTGTTGTAATTAGTCCTCAACAGTCTGATATGAAAATCCATCGCGCTTTTAATTTCTCTGACATATACAGAAAACATGCCTGATTTCTCACTTATCTTGGGGATTGAGATAAAGTCAAGGACCAAGTCCTTGGCTTGCTTAGAGCACTGTTGAACAGATTGGATGAACATCTGTCGAGAGAGTCAGAGGTGCACTGATGCCACCATGCAGGAGGGCAGGAGGTGGTTTCTGGAGGTCCTCGGTAATTCTGTGAGTTTCTGACCCTTCAAAGAGCATGAGACCCAAATAAGGACCCCTTAAATCCTGGCCCCACTGACTGGACACTTCTCCTTACTAGTCCTCCCAAAGTGCTGTATTATTCCAGATTTATTGCAGAGTAGAGTTCAACCTTATTCCAGCTCTAGGATTGTAGTGGCAGTGAAGCCAATTGTTTTTATCAGCTGAGAAATGAAGCAACTTAAAGGTGAATCAGACTAATTATTCTTAAACCTCTGTAGATAATCTGAAATTGGTTGATCGAAGAGATTTATCATCATCTTGAAGGCCTGCATCACTCCAGTGAAGATGTCGATGGGTATGATTATGTTCTCCTGAAATAATTAATTATTTCCAGACTATTATTCTAATCAGAGAGGAAAGCAAGAGTTCATTTGGGTTGCTAAGCCATTAGCTGGGGCATCATTCAGAAGTTCACGGAACCAGTGCTGTGATAGAGTGAGGTGCACTAGATCAAACTGCTATGAACTGGTGTCCAAATTGTGTCAGGCTCTTACCCAGACACTGCAGAGCAGAAATAGAGGTCTGTGTACAGCTGTGTGTGCAGAAATGTACACACTGTCCTGGAGATTTGGGTACCTCAGGCTAAATTACTTTTCCCAAATCCACTTTAGGTGAGGTGGCAAAGGTTTGTGTAAATTCAGACACCTTTGCTTGCCTTAAAAGTGGGAAGACAACGTTACTTATTTTGAATTCAGCATCAAAACTCAAAGAGTAATTCCTAATCTAGGTCTGTTCTTTCCATGCCTCTTGTCATGCAGGTAAGAGAGATGATGAATGCCAACCTCTGAATGTGTCATGAATGAGTTTAGTGAAGGATTTTGTATAAATGCTTAGCAGTGTTCTAGTGAAAGACCAGAGAAATTCTGTGTATCATTAACAGCATCTTAATTCTAGATTGCAGGAAAGAGGGCAGGTTTACAAGAGTTTCTAGGGCTGCTTGTACAATAATGAGCTGAACACTGAACCACGTCATTTGTGGAGGAAAGGGATTATCCCACAAATCTCTAGTGCCTAGTGAAATTTTGCCTAAGGGATATTTTTATCCTGTATTAAATGTTCCTCTTATTTCTCAGTTGTTCTCTCTAAATGCATATGACACCCTGGAGGTGTCTCCATTGGAATGATCTCAATTGCTTCTGTGTCCACTTGGGTGCCAGGCTAGAGGACTGTGAAGAGAAGCTGAGCTATCCTGTCTTGATAGTTGAACTGCAAATGAGGAATTCTGCAATTCAAGTTTAGGTCACTACATAAGTTTGTATTAAGTTCTTAAATAACCAAGCAGTAACTAAATAAATAGAAATTTAATTTATTAGATGCCCTAAGCATTTATAGAAAAATGTTAGGAAAATTAACATGAACTTACTTATTCCACAAAGAAACATAGAAGCCCTGACAAAAAGCAAAGCCTTCAAATGCCATGTTCAGTTCATTCATGCATGAGGCACCCTGTGTGCATAATGATAGTGTTTGGAATGTCAGCCAATCAAGTAGTCTAATTGGCTGAACTACTTAAGTGCCTCTTCACATAGGTTTTAACATTTTTGTGTCACACTTTAGCTCCTCCAAAGCATGCCTGAGCCTTACTCTGCTTCCAGCCTACTGAAGAATTTCTAAGGCCTCTGCCTGGAGATCTACATGATACCTTAAGCTGTTACCTAACATCTCGTCTAGCTGAGAGCCCCAAGGCACACACCTCCCTCAGAACCTGGTCTTGGGGGAGCTCTGGCAGTAGAGTAGTCCATGGGTAAGACATGGTAATAGCTCTTGTTTCTCCTATTTCAGTGTGGCACGGTTGTGCCCAACTGGACTTCACAGTACCTGCAATTTCACTTCTTCCTTCAAGTGGATTTGGAGCCCCATTTTCACCTGTGCCAGCACAGCTATGCTGCCAGTCATGTGAAATAGCCACATGAACACTAAGTGAGAAATTCAAGTACCAGAGGTCAGCTGAATGTGCCACAAATTGCAGGTAGCAAGGTGAGCAAGTGGGGCTTCAGTTCCTGCTAGCAAAAGGACATCAATGTGTGCTCCAAGCAGTGTTCAGGGAGAGGTGTGCTCCCGTGAAGGAAGCACATCCTCCACAAGTGCACAGTGGGGAAGTCACACTGTGCAGTGTTGTCGGTCTGCAAGGCTGAAGAGCACAGAGCAAAGATGATAATTAGAGCCTCATAAGCAGTGATTTCCATGTTGCACTCCCAGCTTCTTNTGTGATCAAGGCGGATAAATCATGCAGATCATATAAATCAATTCACTCTTCTGTAAAACGATTATTCTTGATAGTTTCTGATTGCCACACTCTGCTGCATGTGACTGTTTGGAAGCACCTTGAGATGCTTGCATGAACATTTCTATATAAAGACAAAGCACTATCAAGTGTCTGTTTCAGAACAGAGTCAAACTTTGCAGGGGAGCAGTTTTCTGTGCATGCACACACAGACTCTATCACTTGACCTGTATTTGTCAACATGTGTTTGTCTATCCTCCCTTCTCTTGTTTACTCCTTTGGTTATTTCACACTACATTCACCGTAACCTGAAAAAGAAAAGATTAGGTTAGATTATTTCAAAGATCTGCATATGTAGTAGAATGCACAAGGGGCATTTTTGGCATTATTGTTCTGTGTATTTTGTTCAGATAATTAAGCATGGAAAGGTCACCTTGTGTTCTAACAGAAAGCATAGAGATATGGCAGAGAGAAAAGCCAAGTTTGAGCAAAAACATTTTAAGGAGAAAGGATCAGCATCTGAAAATATTTATTACCTCTTTAGTGTTCCCTAAGATGCTATAATACAGCAACCCTATGCCTATACACTTAGTTTCCAAAAGCTAAATATAAAGTATGAAACTGAATACAAGTTAAGGGCTAGGTAGGTCAAAGAGTGCACACTGGTGGCTGCCATTTCATAGTGTTTGTCCTTTGGGACAAGCATCCAGATGAAGTTTGTTCAAAGCACATCAGCCATGGCACTTTATAACTCTCAAGAAGAGGTCACATGAGGCGATCCTTGCCATGTGCTTATGTGCCTTGTCAATATCATGTCCTTAAATAAATAAAAAAAATATTTAAAACCCCCAAGCAAACACCTTTTTTTATCTTTAAAGGAATCAGAGCAGTGGATAGAGTTTGGTTATGAAGTCTCAGCAACTTTTTTCCTGAAACCTTTCCCATCTCAGAGATGCTACTCTGTTTTCACTTTGTACTTTTGGTTTTCTGTCTGCAGCTTAACTCTGCTCATTATTCATCAGGTGAGTGCTTCCAGTGCAAGCCACTGACAGGACTCATAGGTGAGGTTGGTCCACCTTGCAACATCCAGAAATCCCTTCCTGAGTTATGAACATGGAAGAGGGATTCAGAGAGTTTTGTTCCCCCAGCAGCTTCGGGGTATGAAGCAGGGCCAGATGTGAGCTGTTGTGTGCACACACAAAACCAGTCTTTCCCTGTCTAACCCTTGCAGCATCAGAGGGACTAAAATAGAAAAACTATTGTTTCCTGAGGGTGATCTCTGCTCTCAAAGTACCTAAGACTGGAAGGTTTTATAGATTTGTGTTTCATGTTGGACAAATGAGTGCAATGGATGAATATAATAGGAATCCATTTTTCTTCTGTTCTTGGCTCTCACAGAAGATATTTAAAATTCACTCTTAGGAGACCTTCTTGCCTCATCTGTGATTGGCAGGGGAACTGTCTATACTATGCAGAGCTGTAATTTATTTATTCCTTCTATTTGTGACCTGGAGCTCTTTGAGCATTTTCCCCCTCTCATGAAAAAAGTAATTCTCTCTCCTACTTCAATCCTACATCCTTTCTTATGAACACTTGGTAAAGATTTCATTTTTCTGCAATCTTTTTCATCTCTTACTAAATAACCCTAGCACTCTCATAGAGCCCTGCTGACATTTTGCTTCTTATATACTTGAAAAATTCTTATTTGTCTTTATTCCTTGAAAATATTTTCTACTTTTCCTTTCAGCCTTTCCTAGCCAGATTTTATTCTTTTAGTTTTATTCCAGCACTTGCTCACTTGTTGATATCATGTCCCTTGTCTCAAACACCTTTCATATCTTCTAGTTACAGATACATTCATTTTTCTTTTTGTGTCTATTTTTCCTGCATTGTACTTTACTGGATGGCCTTTCTTCTTCTAAATCTGCTGAATCACACAATTCTCCAGTCCATTTTTGGCTTTTTCAAGGCCAGGAAAAAAACCTAAGAGAAAAGAAATAGTGAAGACTTGGTGTGCATTGGGTATCTAAAAAGAACAACTTCAGAAGGATTGGCAGTTTCAGCAAGCAGTAGACCCTTGGTGGTGCTTGTCCTCAGTGAAACTGTGATCATGTTTAAAGCTGAACTACAGCACTTGTTTTTAGGGATAAATGGTAGCCCTTGTTCCTAGAGGAGCAATGTAATCATCTGGGTTACTCCCCCAGATTCCTTCATGGCAAACCCACAGTTTGCTTGTAGAACTTTTCCCTCCCAAAGAAGCCTGCTAGTTCTCCTTTTCTTTCCTGAGATGCTCTGCTTGAGTGCACCTATTGATTATGGTAAGACAGAGCTTCCACTTGGCCTTGTTTCACTCTGTTTCAGCCTTAACCCCATCCCTGTGATTTCTGGATCAGCTTCTGCTTGGTATGTGTGCAGTGTCTTGCCTGAAGTTTTTGTGTCTCTCCTGATCAGGCCTTTGTATGTGTTTGCAGAGCTCAATCACAGAACCGGAAATTCCTGAGTTAAAAATGCCTGTATGGCTTCTTTTTGTGATTGTATTCTCTTCAACACTGCCACAGTGGGCCACAAGCAGATTTTCTGAGAATGCAGCTAACTGAGCAGGTTTTGAAGACTTTGAAAGTCCTCCTGCTTACCAGATAGGGAGGATTAAAGGAGGATGATGGTACTTCCACAAACCCTCTGAAGGACATCACATGGTCTCAGGTGACATCAGCACCTCTGGTTTTCAGTTTAACTTTTGGTTAAACAGCTGTACTCTTGGAAGAGGACAGGATGAAGCAACAGCCTGAAAATACAGGGAAGCAGAAGAAGCCTCCAGTAAGATGCACTCCTCACTGAAAAATCTTTTACGTCTCGGCCTCTGATGCTGCAAATTCAGAGCAGGAGAGAGAGGAGGCAGAAAGCCAATGGTTCAGGCTGATAGAACTTAGTCTTTCAGGAGAGGAAAAAACCCATTGTCTACAACCACATAATCATCTTGCACGGTGTGTGATGTTTATAAAGAACAGGGGATCATATATGGCTGGCTGTCAGCAAGAAACAGCAAGCTTGAATTAACATTAAAAGAGCTGAGTACTTAAGAAATAATATAAGCACATGTAACAAAAGTAAATGGTTTTGACTGTGATAAAATAAGTCTTTCCTTCCTTCAGACTTGGCTCTATGTTTCCTTCCTTAATTTCTTCTGTCATGTTAAATTATTTACAGAATGCATCCTGGTATTGAAAGGGTAGGACCTGAAGCAGCCAGACTCTTTACTAGCCTAGTGGTAGCGTTTAACACAGCAACTTCGATCTACAAAAGAAAAATTTCTACAGGCCTTTTAAAGTACTGCCACATCGAAAGAGATGTTCAGGTTTGGAATAGAGGGCTGTTGTGCAAACAACTAATTTTGGGACAATTTTAGAAGCTCATGTCATTCCTTTACTGGCCTAAGCAGCCCCCATGGTGCAGTTGTATGATATTAGGGGTGGGAACAAGAGCTGGATATGGATAACTAGGGCTGGTCTTAACTGTGTGGGATAGTTGTATGTAGGAAAGAAAGAGCTAGTTCTCAAGGAAAGAAAATGAGGCCACTAAGAACTGCAAGCTTCCCTCTTCATCTTCTGGTGCTTCCTGGGGCTTAGGGGTGTCAATGTACAATGCTGTATTCTAACACTGACTGCTGATTATGCAAGTGACTATCAAAAAAATTACACTGCTGAAAAGAATATGCTGAAGATATAGTGCCCAGAAAATGCCATGCACTTCAATGGGGAGCTTTTGCCAGAGGACAAAAGGCCTGGGGGCTGCAAGAAAAGACAGAAGGAAGTGTGGAGCCTGTGCTTCCCTAGCGCATAAAAAAATTCGTTAATTTATACTGATTATATCTCTAAAGCATTATATTTTTTCTTCTGTGTTGTTCAGATCTTGGTGTTTCTAAGCCATGGAGAAGAGGGGGAAAATTATAAAGAGCAAGGCAATGGTAGCTTTACATGGAACAGAGGAGATTAAATATGGAGCTTGTCCATCCCTTCCATTTTCTATCCTGCCTCCCACTTACCTTGTCACTACCCATGCAGCCCAACACCAGAGGTTTGCCCAAGCCAAGGATGGCAAAGGGAACTGGAGGGTGGAGGGGGATGGCTGAGGGATTGCTTTCTGATGGCTGGAACTGGGCTCCTAAACAATTTGCCCATGATGATCAGAGCCCACTAAAAGCACAAGCCAGCTTTCTTCTCTTTTCCCTGCTGCATTTTCTTGATCATTCATCATTAACTTTATTGATTAGAATAAATTGTAATTATAGGGAAAGTAATGAAAACAATGTTCTGTTGAGATAGCAGTTAGAGAAAGCAACAAAAGAAGGTGCTTAGAAGAGCCCAGTGTGACAGCTGGAGTGTGTAGGTGGCTCCCACATTGATGGGACTCACAGAAAAAAAGCTGTCCCACTGTTCACAAACCTCTCACAGTTATTCACTTACCACCCTGTGTCCATATCCTTAACCCTGCTGCTCTTTCCCAGAGTCTCTGAGCCTGGAACAAGTTGGATTTCTGCTGATCCATTGGATCAGGGTGTATTCTGATGGTCCTGGCAGGGGGGCTTCTTACAGCTTGTATTTTCTTCTAGTTTACTTCATGGCATTTTCTTCCTGGTGGGGCAGAAAGGTGAGGAAGAGGTATAGAGAGAGGGAGGCTCCTGCAGAGTGCCTAGGGCATGTGATTGCAGCTGTCCCTTGCCATATCAGAATGGGCAAGGTGACAGGCCTGATCTGCTCTGTTAGCACTGCTTGGCAGAGGGGAATTATACTATCTTGAACAAAGCAATAACCCTTTGTGTAATTTTAACATTTTAAAGTGTTCTCTATCTGTTGCAGATTTGCAGGGAGCTACTGTCTGCCTTCTCCAAATGTGATGATCAGGACACATTATTTGAGTGCAGTGTGATGGCAGATGCAGCAGATGCTACATTCTTACAGAAAAAGACGTTTCTTTTGGTAGGGGGAAAAAACTTCATTCAAAACACAATTCACCAGAATGTGAAATGGACAGTATTTTAATCCTACCTTATATTATCATTGTGGTGACTTTAGTTACACCCTTCACTGGAGAAGTAAAAGTTTTCTGTCTTCTTAGTGTACTGGCTGACCAATGTTCCTCCAGTCCTGGCTCTTTCCCACAGAGACAGCCTGCAATGGCTTTGTTATCTGTCTCATTCCTCCTCCTCCTCTCTGCTTTTGTCCCTGGTTTCCGGCAGAGCTCTGCCAGCCCAGCAGTTAGCCTGCCCCACACAGCATCCCCAGCTGCTCTGCTCCCTCTGTCCACATTTGGTTCACTCTGTTGGACCAGGACCTTGGCATGTGTTTTACCCTGGGGTCTGTATTTTTCTCCATGGTACTATTTATCACATATTCTTTCTTTTCTAGTTCGTTATTTATTCAAGCATACAATTCATATCCTCCCACAGTGGGGATTAGTGAAGGGTCCTGCTTGGTAAATGGGAGGGTTTTTTACCCATTTGCTTTGTGTCTGCGGTGGTTCTTTCATTGCTGAAGTCACTGTTTCTGGCACTCCTGTGATATCCATGCTGTGATCCTGTTCAAATGAGCTCCTTCACATTCTTGTGCCTCTTCTTCAAATGATAGCATTGTCTGTAGCTTCATGTGCTGTTTTTTCACTCAGCTCCAGCTATGAGTTTCTTGCACCTTTCCACTTCCAGTCTTGTTTTTCATGGTAGTTTACATTCTCTTTCCTGCCTGCAACAGAAGAGGACTGTGCTCTCCCCATCAGTTCTGGTCTGGACTGACTGACTTCCTCATCTTAGCAAGTTCAAGAGGATTTCTCAGAAGTACTCCTTACTGGTGCCCTGTTATTGGATTGGTGCAAAATTTCTATCTGTTTCCAGAAGACTCTTTTGCAGACTGTTTCTAAACACAACCCTGAAATGTTTTAATCTTCCACAGTTGCAGCTCTGCTCCTGTCTCTGTCACCTCTCCCCACTCAGCCTTCTTTGCCCAGATTAAATGAGAACTGTGAAAAATGTCATCTTCTTTATGACTAGCCCTGACCCAAAAAAGTTCCCTGCTCTGACAGCTGCTTTCTTTTTGGCAGCCACATTACTGTCTGCAGCACTTATAAACCTTCTCCAGTTCTATCACACATTCCCAGAGAAATTCCAGCTCTGACGGCACTTCTAATTGGTTTGTTTTTTCCCTGTATGTCTTATCTTGTTTTACTCCAAGTACTTTGTGTTGTCCTGAAGTTACCCTGAGCCAAAGAGGGTGGCAGGGATTTGCCTCATTCAGTGTCCAAGCTCCAGCACCCTGGCATGGTGTAACATGAGAATTGGCATAAATGGAAAATCAGTTTCAAATGGCTCATGGCAGCACACGTAGGAATGTGTTGACTGCAGACAGTGTGTTGTGTGGATTGCACAGATAAGCATATTCTCTGCTATACCATCATTCAGGGCACAACCTGCTATGAACGTGTATATGTGCTCCTATACAGATGGAATAGTTCTTAATGCAGTTCTGTTTCCTGTAATGATCTCTAATGTGTTCACTGTCTTTTTTATTTGGTCTTTTGTAGCTAAATCTGTCTCAAATATACCATGTGTCATAGGTATGTAGGAAAGGCTCTATAAGGGCTCCTCACCAATTAAAAAATATCCCCTGTGGATCAATACAGTCAAGTGCTGTAGTTTGATCCACCAATACATTTATTTCCTGCAGCACAGCCACTTACTAAAGTTGCTGACCATAAGAGAGGAATGATTCTCTACAGAAATTAAACTACCACCAAAAAGTCCTTTGGTAGGGGACATTCACCTCTTTCCACAGACAGCCTGAGTGATTGAGGAGGGCTGGAGCTCACCTGCAGAAATGAAGAGCAGCTTCTCTATAGGTGTTGATCCAATTTAGAGACTGGAAAATGGCCTCTGGCCTACATGGAAGGATAATGTGGGAGTTTTGGACCAATGGATTTGCTTACATATGGAGCCAGCATGGAGGAATACAAAAGCATTTGTTAAGCATGTCTTTTTCTTGCCTGTAGCTCAATAGGCTGTACCTGTTTATCACCAGTCTGCATTTAGTGACATCTGCAAGGTGCCGTGCTGCACTGTCAGAAACCCCCCAAGCTGGCTCTGGGGAGGCTTGAACCTGCACATTGTCAAACTGCACCACATCTGGAGTCAGTTCAGAGCTGGCTGAGCTGGGAGGCTCCTCAGAACCCTGCCTTGCAGGGAGGACAAGCCTGCTGTGTTCCATGTGCTCTGAGCATCCCCAGGTGCTCTTGAAGTGTAAGCAAATGTCACAGCATGGTAGTGCCACAGCAGGCACTAGTGAAGGAGCCAAATGTCACTGAACCAGCAGCGATACACGTGATCTTCTGCCTGGTCCAGGGTGGTTCACAATGGGAGCTATTCTCCCTTCACAGCCCTGAAAAGAGGACTAACACCTATTGCCAGGGTTTTCTGACAGCAAAGCAAAGCACTTTTTAAAGACAAGGACTTGTTTACTTTTCACTGAAACTTGAATTGAAGATATTTCATAATAGAATTTGAGCAAATTTACCAGATGTTTCATCCTACTGTGCTTTTCTGGCAGGTGTACAAGACAGAATGCTGACTAAGGCTAATAAATCAGGCTGCGTATAAAAGTCTTGGGGAAGGAATACAATATATATGCCTGAAACCACTGGAAGATCTTACCCCATTGATCCTTGGGAATTCCTGATGTTTCCTGTGCTTTTCTTAGACACTGATCTCAGATACAGGAGGGGAAGGGGGTCCTGTTCTCTATTTGTAGCCTATGGTGAGACATGGCTTTGTCTAACAGCACTCCTTGTGCTGGCATTGGAGATCATAGACATAAAAATGATTAATATATTTCTAGAGTCAGGCAATTATCTCTCCAGCTGGGAGAGAATAGGAAATAGGAGTTTCAGGTACATTCAGACTGTCTGTGACCCAGCAAAATACTGTATTGCTCTACAAAATAATATTCCCTTCCTCATTTGTATCATTCTCTTCCACCCCCTCACCCCCTGTCCTTTTGCTTTGTTCAGTTTCTGCTAATCTCTTTACTTCCTTGCTGCCCTATCCTGCTGAGCTCTGCTGGTTCCCTTGGAATCAAGAAATGAAGCCACCTGTAGAAGATTTTCTTCTTTTGGGGAATTGCATCGCAAGTGTTTACCACACAAAGCTGCTTTAACTCCCCTTCTCTCACAGTACCTGATTCACTTTACTGACCACTGTCTGTGCAAGTTTGGAGCATTCAGTCCGCTTCTGCTTTCTTTTTTTTAGGCTTGCTTTTATTTCCTCTTACTGAACTTCTGCCAGTTCTCTAGATACTCACCTCCTTGTTTCTCTCTCTACATATCCAGAAAAGGCAGATGAAGTTTCCACACCATCTTCCAAGCAGAGGAAGTAATACAGGAAATGCTATTTGTGTTTGTCTGACTGCAGTAGGAAAACATATCAAACTCTTCACTGAAGCCCACAGAAGCAACACTTGTGCTGGTGATACCTGGTTCACTAGGGTGTAAGAGGCTTTGGGTGACAGCACAGCATCATGTCATTGTGTCCTTGCTTGGAGTGATTTAATTAATGTGCTCCTCAAATCTGTCTGCTGCTGAAGGTTGTGCTAGCTGGAGGCTTGCAGTGCTGCTCCTCCTGCATGGCCATTTTTGAGGATTCTCTCTCCCACCAGGGTAAGAGCAGTACCAGGCAAACCCTCTTTTAATCCAGGAGATGTGAAATTATGATACTCAAGCACAGCAAAGTATTCTTTAAATAAGAGCATGGTCAGATAAGTACCCACAGTAAACAGATTGTCTTTGAATAAAGTTTGTCCATCTGAGTAGCAGTGTCAGAGGAAAAGAAGCTGCATTTTTAAATCAAAATCATGTTATTTAAACAAGTTCTGTTATTCTCTGTGTGTTGCTTTTATCTGAAGATTGCAGGCATTTGTGATTATCTGTCATTTTATGTTTATGCAGCTGTTTTAATTCTGATAGGTCACAGAAATTTGCCACATGGCAGTAATGGCAGCCATCTCATCCAGCACGTTACAAAAGAATGGAGAGACAGGGAATGATATAGCAAATTGACACACTTAGAAAAATGCTGTAAAGCCTTTCCAGTCCATTTTTAATGCTGTGTCATGACAGCCTATGCTCAATGAATTGCAGGATTTTCAAGTTATCTGTCTGTGCAAGATGAAGGGCTGAGCTGGCTGTGCTAGGATTAAACCTGTGCCTCTTGTGGCAGTAGGTGTTCCTTGGCCTCTGCAGCAGCTTGAGGGTTAAGGGGCTGGAAAAGACAACACTATCTTCCAGCTTGTCAGGTCTTAAAACCATCAATACCCAAAGTTATTGTGATGTTCAGCCTGTGTCTACTGAGTGAGTCTGCACAGTTTGGGCACCACTCCAGCTGCAGCTGCTCTTTAAAGTTGAAAAAAAATTCTTGGAAGGTGCTTGTGTTTTGTTTTGTTTTTTTAAATTAGTATTTTTTCAACTTTGAGACTAGTTTGGTGTCATGTCCCTTCCCCCTAGCCCTTCCTTCAACAGCAGTTTCAGTTTAGCTTGTGTCCCACCGCTCATACTCTCACTGCAGCCTTAAAGGAGCACAGACCAAACCTCAGCAATTTTCAGCAAGGCCACAGAGTCGTTGGAAAGATTCCCACTGCCTTCTTCAGTGAGCTCTAAAAGGCAGACTCCAGCACTTCCAGTGCTGCTGTAAATAATGTCTAGAAGGGGCCGGATAAGGAATAGGGGGGTACACACAGCCTCGCTTCCAGCTCGGCTTTCATTTCCTTTGTCTCTTTTAAGAGAAACAAGGGAGCTAATTTCATGTAACTTGGCACATCATCTGGTTGTTGGGCCTTTAGGGGTCTATGTGGGGCTGTCTCTCCCACCCACAGGATTTCAGGCTCCAGGTTTTACTTGGAGGAGCCAGAGAGGCCCTCTCAGCGCCTGGAGGGGAGAGAGCAAAGTGTTAACTGCAGAAGCAGCATTGGAAACAAGGGCAATTTTCTGGCTTTGATCTGTCACTTGGCAGTTCCAGGAGACAGCCTTGTCTGGGGCTATCTCTGCAGCACAGTTTGGAGGTGGCTGAGAAGGCACTGCTCAGCCTGGGGGATCAAAGTGCAGCAGGGAGCAAAGGAGCACCATGTCCTCTGAAGCAGGAGCTGCAGAATATAAATGCATTGCTGCTCTCCGCTGGGAAGCTGGCAGGGAGGATGAACTTCTCTGTTTTCCCTCTTTCTGTGGTTTTTCAACAGGTTAAATTGCATTTGGTTGTTAAGGATTGTGCGTACTGAGAGACAAATGCTGCATCTCCAGCTCGAAGGAAGGCAGTGTTGTTAGGGTGGGGTTAGAAGCCAGATGAAATGGAAGATACTAAGTTATTGATAACTTACTGTATCATTCCCTTAATTCAACAGAAGGTGACAAGGAGATGAATTGAATATAGAAAATAGACGTGAAAGAACTCAAAGAATGTCTATGTTTTGGTTCAGCACTAAGGGACAGGATGCATGATTTCATGCAAATCAGACTCCATTTATTTTCTCTTTTCCTTCTTCAATTAAATATGAAATGAGAACAAGAGCTTTTTTCCAACATCCCATACCTAGTAAATTCATTCTGGGAATGGAGGAAATAGAGTGAATATGATTCTGGACAATGACATCGCCAATGATCCAAAAATATTTGCACTGGGTGACCTGAATAGTCTCTTGAATATAAATGAACCACAAGGGAAAATTTCTATTAAGAGCAAATGCAGTAGCTAAAAGGGTGATATAACTGAATTGGAAATATGCAGAAGGATTAAAGCTTGCTGAGTTGTACACAGGATTAAGTGAATTGACATACATGGAGAAAATAATTTCAATAATTAACAGGTTTTTGTTTGGGAGTTTTGTTGGGAAACATAATTGTCATAATTGTTATACTATACACATAAGTTACTACTGTAGTATAGAATGATGGAATGTATCCATGTGGTAAAGGGGTGACCCATAATCATATTGTTATGCTAGACAGTAAAAAACATAGACATTTGAAACAAAATTAAACTTAGTATTTTAAAATGGGTATGTTACAATGTGTTTCCGTCTGTGGGACACCTTTAAAATGACAGATTTCTCACTGGGTCATCACAAGCACTTGTTTACCCATGAGGGGCTAATACACATGCAGTGCAGAGAATGTTGCTGAGGTCATGCAGAAAGGACCTGAATTTCTTGGTTATCTTTCCTTTGCTAACCCTCTATGCTGTTCCTTTACACTATAATCCTGATGAAACAGAGCCAAGCAATAGTAATAGCTGGTGATCCTGTTGGGTGTAGGTGCTTGTGGCCATTACTACTCTTCACCTGCAATCTAATATCTGCCTAAGCCATGAGCTCCTCTCAAAGCCAGTCAGCCTGGGCCATCACAAAGGCTTACAGGGGTGGAGTTTAAAAGCCAAGAAGCTGGACAAGGCAGATTAATAAGGGCTGGTCTGTCTTCTCTCACAGTTTCAGGCTTCTTTATTGTACTTACTGTCAGGTTAAGTCTAACTGGTTAGGATTAATGTGCATTGAAGGTTACATCTCTGTTTTTACAGCCTTACAACTTTTTAAGGTACCTGTGCCACTGAATGCTTTCATGCATGGTCTATGGCAAGTGTCACAAGTGTCACTCACTTGTTCATTACCCCCTTTGAGTTCTTCATTGAAGCCAAGTGATGGAATCTTTCTAACTTACTGGGGCAAGGTGTAGATCTTATTTCACTTTGTACCATGACACAGTGTTTTCTTTCAGTAAACAATAATAGACAACTTGATCATTAATGGGCTGTTAGGTGTGCCATATAAGACCAAAGCTGTACAAATTATATGTAGTACTTATGCTTAATCTTCCTATGTGGCACTTCAACTTTTTTAACCAACATGTAATCTCTAGTGTTGCAGCACCTGTGAGCAAGACAGTCCCTTGCTGACCATTTTAAACAGTAAGAGTTCCAATAGCAACAATTCAGGTAAAGCATCCTTTCTGATAGCATTAATTATAAAAGATTGCCCTGAGACAGTTGTGACCTGCCTGCTTTGCATGGCTTGGAGGATTAGCAAAGTCTTTAAAAAATGCTCCTTGACAAAACAACTGTTATTCTCATGATTAAGAAAACCACTAACTGGGGAGTGGTGAACAGCAGCCAAACAAAAGCTGTTCGACTCCAGCTCTGCAGTTAGTGTCAAAACATTGATGGACAATATACAACTTTTAGTCACTGCATACAGGACTGTGAAAGAATGAAGAAAGGCTCTAAGCCAGCATTGCCCAGTGCCTTCTTTGAGGCCATTGCAGTGGTGTGTAGAGAGGGTGCTTTGCTGGTTGGGATGCCCTTGGTAGCACAAGGCTTCTTCCTTTCTGGTAGAAGAAATGTATGTACCTGGAAATATTTATGATAGTGAGTAAGGACTTGATGTGGGCTTAGTTTTATGGTCTGTTTGCTTTAGTAAAGCCTGAGGAATTGATCCTAAAAGTGCTAAAGGACAAAGGTAGAATGTTGTGCTAATGATCTTGTAGGATATGGCAGCAGTGCTCTGCTGTATGATGTTTTTGCCCTTCTTCCATGTACCTCCGAATAGTACCTGAAGCCATTGTCTGTTGTGAATAGTTAATTGTGTCATCTATCACCTCCCAACAACAGTCACTTGGGCTACAGGGGGCTGTGTAGGGTGTTTATAGTAGGGAGTTGGGTTTTTTGTTGCTCTTTTCATCTGTGCTGGGATTTGGATTTAATGCTAGAAATATGTTTGGCACGGGCACGAACAGTGGGGCTGTAAGGCACTGTGGTTCTGGGGAGTTCTTTGCACAGTTTTGTCCTGGATAGTATCCCATAGAGATGAGTTTTACTGTCATAGCCAAAGGAAAGTGTGAACCTGCTAAAGGAGCACAGTCAGTGATTACAGTTCTCAAATTGCAAGGAGGATGTTCTTGAGCAATTCTGTTGCTATGTTGGAGAGCATCAGGAGCGGTCAACAAATGGCCTTGACCTGTGGTGCCAGTGCCTGCTGTATGTCAGCCTGGAATAATGGTAACTGAAACTCAAATCACTTGAGTTATAAATTAATTATAAACTATACTGCTGAAGGTAGGGTAGGAAGCACTTTTCTTTACGAGAAAAGAGAATCAAATGCTGGTTGGTTGCAGCACAGCAGGGGCCCAGGTGAGTGCCTGAAAGTTCAAAAACACTGTACAGAAGGTGGCTGTGTCACTTTGAGTGTTGAAGTCCTGCCGAAGATTCCTGCAGCTTTGCTCAGGATTTATGCTCCAATAAGGGATGGAGCTTCAAATGTGCATATTTGTGCTCTGGCAGTTTGGTGTATGGGGCTTTGGATCCCCTTCTGACATGTGCAGCCCTCTTTTGAATTTTGAGCACTGTGGCTAGATGGGCTTCTTGGGATGACACAGATGCAATTTATGAATAATTAATGGCATTTCAAAAATTCGGATTGTGCTGTCTGGGGAAATGGACTAACTACAGTTTGCTCCATTTAAAAGCAGAAAGATGTTTTTATGGTAAAACCCCAAACTGTATTTGCATATTCCTGTGCTCTGCTATCTCACATCTCTTGCTCTCTGTCAATAAACAAGATTTTTCAGTAGTTTGCTCAGAAAGAAAGTGATTCCACGTTATTTCCTACAGAGGTTTTTTGTTGAAGTGGGATGGCTGTAAAGAAGCAGCAACTCCTTTACATTCAGTAACTCTACCATTTTCTCTATCAGCATGGAGCATTTGACTTATGTGCCCTAGAAAATAACTCCTCACTCCCACTATGTGCTCATATACTGAGCTGAGATCTAAACCTGACCTGCAGTTCTGGGATGCAAACTCATGATCAAAATCCCTGGATGCAGGAGGTCAATGTTCCAGCATCCTGAGTCTCTGGGGTGAGAGTCCACTATTTAAGAAGTAGTGTTGTGAATTCAAAACAGGTTAATACTTTCTAAGGTCTATTGAAGTTACAAAAACACAGTACAAAAGAGCCTGTCTGCCTTAAACAAAAGCTTATTATAGAGCTCAATCTTGTTTCTATTAAAGTCAATAAGGGGATCATGCTTCTAAATTTCACCCAGTCAAAGTCGGAGGCTTTTATAAGGGGGGAAAAAACTTCATGTGAAAAATTGAGATGCTTGTTTTCCAGCAAAAACTGTAATACCATTCTTGCAGTAATGTGATGCAAGGATTCTCTTCAGGGAGCCTATTTCATAAACAATACAAAAATAGTGGTTCTGTCTACAGTCTTCTCTCCCACACAGCACCTTGGAGTGTACTGTCCTTATGAAGCAGAAGGTGAACCCTCCACAGGACTTTGCATTCCCCATGATTGAGGGACTGGGTTTTCATTACAGTTAACAGCAGAGGGGGTAATTAATGGATTAAGCCAGATCTGGGGCTATAAATGTGAAGTTTGTGTGATTTAATTTTCTTAATTTGATACTCTCAGAATGTGCATAATGCAGAGGTGATTTGCTTGTAAAGCTTGCAAATAGGTTCACCTCCTCCTGTAATTATCAGAAAGTCTTCTGATCTGTCAGCATGCATAAACTGGGTATTTGTATGTACACAGGCATCCACCAAGCATTAAATTTTTGAGAATTTTGGCTCCATTTATTACTAACTTTTTGTTTCATGATTCTTGCTCTGAGTTTTTTGTTTGTTATTCCCTATTTTCCATACTGGAAACTGTGTTGCTGAACTCACCTAGTAAAGAGAAGTGTCTCCTAGCAATTGCTATTTAGGGGGAGATTATGATGAGGAGGCCAGGATTTCAGATTTCTGCAGAAACCTGCCTCTGAAACCCATTTCTGACTGTGCCTCACTGCCACATAGCAGCATCCTAGGCTGCAGTGAAGTCCACTCATCCAGACTGCCCTGACTTGTGAGTAATTTTCTTGTTCTCCTTAGCTACCTAGGGTTTTTTTCAGTGCTGAGGAGCATACACTGAATATTTGCTAGAGAGTTGTTAGCTATATGGCTTCTCCACTAATTTTCATGGTGGCCTCTGTTAGATCTCTGTATGTTGCTGTGGAAAAACTCAGTGCTCTCTGAGTTTTAATTCAGTGATCATAAAGACCTAATGTCAATTTCCATAAAGGAGAGAGCAGCAAATGATTCCTGGCTGTATTTTGCCTTTCTTTTGCAGTGTATGAAGACAGGGAGGTTTATGAGTTTATTGTTATTTCAAATTACTTGGTTAGTTTGGCATAACATTGTTTATGGGTATTTCACAATGTTTTCGGACATTCTCAGAGACAGAAATGAATATCAGGTATGAGCAAGTAAAGAAAAAGCTTGTTCCCAAGTTCCTTTCTATAGAAATTAATGAATTTTTTTGGGAATGAATTCTGAATGTGTTATTTGCTGATCATCTTCACTAATAAGCAGAGATTTACAGAGAAGTGTCAAGTGCAGTAATCCCAAGACAATGAGGAGAGGGGGAGAACTCAGCCAGTGCTGTTCTTCTGAGCTCTTTTCCCCTTGTTGTGGAAGGGCTCTCTTCAGGCATCACTTCACTTGTCTGATCAGTAGTCCTAGTAAATCCAGAGGGACTGTGTACTCATGTCCCACAGTTCCTCTGTGCACACATGCACAGTCATATTCCTGCCCTAGGTGCCTCTTAAAATGTTAGGTGTTATCTTCAGAAGATTGTTTCCCTCCCACAGTCTCAGCTTTACCAAGGTTGGACCTCATTCAAAGAGAGTAGCCTTCACAGTCCTAACAGGCTTTCATCCATGGGGCTTCTTGCTTTCCCCCTCCTCCTTCTGCTTTAGCTTTCCCTTGTTCACCTCTCTGCTCTGCAGCTTGCTTGGATGCCTTGCTGCCTTGGGAGCTCAAGACCAAGGGTTCTTTCAAGCTTCCTGTCCTAGCATGTAGCTGAATGCATTCAAAGACTCCCAAATGTGACTGGCTGTGAGTGTGTTGTATGAGATGGGCTGAGGGGTGTACCTAAGCCACTTTGAACTCTCTCATAGTTTTTCCCATCCCTACTGGCCAAGGAAACCATACATCCTTTTCCTGGTAAGTGAGAAAAGAGCTCAAAGACTTGCCCTGTGGTTTCCTTCCTACCATTAAACAGATCCATCTCTATACATCTAATATAATTTTCCTTTGCAGCTAGTCAACTCTCTTGATTGTGCTCTTTGCTGATCTGGTGGTTATTTTTGTTGCCTCTGTGGAGAGCTGCTCTCAGCACACCCAGAGCCAACACTCCTGACAGGCAGCACAATCCTGGAGTGCCTTGGCAGGCTGCCTGCGTCTGTCCTGCAGGCCCTGGGGGGGTTCTCACACGTTCTGCCGCTTACTTTCCTCTTTCCTAGAGATCTAACGCAATTTTGCAAGTAGTCACTTGGAGCCATATTTCCCTTTGCCCTGGAATATTTTTTATTTATTTTTAGTAAACGTTTGTCAGTATTTCTAACATTGCGCCTCCAGCAACGTGGCCTGGACTGAAGCCACGCAGCAGTCTGACAACCTGTTAGGCGAGTCTCCTATCAATTAGGCTGCAGCTGTCATTGGATCTATTCTCAGCCTCCTTGGTACGTGTTTGCAAATAACAGGGGCTGCTGTTTTGCAGCTCTTGATTTTTTTTTTCTTTCCACAGCTAGCAAGAACATTTTGTCCCTAGAATTCCTCCTGTCTCCTTTGTTTTTGCTTTCTAATCATCTTAATTTTATTCTCCTAAGAATATATGCTTATCGAGGATATTATTATAAGTAAAGTGTCCTCACTGTCTTTTACATAATGTACCAAACAAGGAAAACGTCCCCCAAAGATACAAAAAAAGGAATATCTTACTCAAGGCTATACCTTGATCCTATAAATGTTTTCAGGCTTTCTCCAAAGCATCCAGACTGCTTCTTACCTGTGGGGAGCTGCCATTTTGAAAGCCCATATTGCATGGAAGCCCTCCATGGGGGCTGTCTTGTTTCTGCTGATGTCTGAACTTTGAGAACATAGTGTGCTTTATTATCAGGTTTGCCACAGCTGGAAATAGAGTGCCCGACGATGTACAGTCTGTTAGAATTTCCTCTTATACCTTCTGCAGTTTACAGTTTTCTCATCTCCTCTAAAATATAATGAAGATGGCTCTATAATTTTTTTCCAGATGTTACACACTACATGCTGGTACTTGATGCTAGTTTTTCATCCAGAAATCTATGGAGTACAACCCAGTTTGTATGAGATAGAGGAGCCATGCTTAGGCATATAATTTGGCATATAATTTATTTTGTTTTGCTTCCACAGGAAATGGGAAATCAGAGTTAGGTTGTTCAAGCAAGGCAAACACACTCAGGGCATTTAATTCTTGAGTTGATTGAAAGACACATTTTGATATAATTTCTTTCATAAACCCAGCTCCATCTTTGCACAAACCCAGTAGAAACTGTTCCTCCTTCCTCTCAATCCATAGGTCCTAACAAAACATCTCCAGCCAGCTTGCACCTCTGGAGGCAGAACCAGCCCATCATAAGCAGATTGAAACAGTTGAGTTTAGATCAGCTCATGTTGAATTGGCTGAAACCCCTCGGCCTGCCTACTGGGAACCTAAGGACAGATAAGGCTTTTTTTCTGTCTCCATGAAATAGCACACATAATGCAAGAACCTTTCCTGACATCACTCAAAGTTTGCTCTGCAAGGATATCCATGAGGAGCCCACTTAGTGCTGTGGCTGAGCTGGCATTCAGAGCCATCCTGAAGCTCTTGCGTATAAAATGATTCCAAAGTAGCTGGGTGGCCCTGTGAAGCTCGTAGGCACTGCAAGTGTTTATACAGCCCTGCCTGGCAATGCTGTACCCAGGACAGGGAGGTTTCACCAGGATCTCAGCTGCTTTGGTGTTAGTGCATCAGGGCATGGGGCGGTTGGCTCCTTGAAGGGAGCCTGCAGAGCTCTGAGCAGCCTCTCAGAGGGGCTTCTCTGGGAAAAATTAGGGAAGCCAGAACACACAGAAGACCTAGGCAGGGCACTGTTGGGATTGTCTAGTAGTGCATCATGGCCTCAGAAAGACCTGAGAGCCTTTGTGATCGTCTTCCTAGGAAAGGTGGCTCTAAATCCATTAGGAAGCCTCTACTTAGGCTAGGATCTAGGCTCCCAATTCAGGTGTTTAATGAAATACTTGTTGGAGATCGATCCTGATGAGCAGCACAGACCTTTGGGCAATCTCTGGCTGAGACATTTAAGGTTTCTCAAGTAGTTATTTAATGAAGAATGCATTTCACATGTATGTAGCATTCCATGTTGCTCCTGCTCAGCCACTGAGCCTTCAACTCTTTGCAAGTGTAAGCCTAGTTAGAACAAGCTGCCATCATGCAGACAAAGCTTAGTTGGCAAGAAGATGCAGTTTATGCAGTATTTATGTTCTCCTGGTAAACAAAGACAAATAAAATGCTTTACTTGTTAACATAAATTCAAAGGGAACGCAAATGATGGCACTTGCTGTAATCATGTTGAATGTTCAGAAGGTGTCTGTGTTTTTCACCCATGTTCTAAGCTCTTGTTTATAATTTACTTCTTCTGTTTTAATAGTGTCTGACTGTTTCTGAGAATGCAGCGTACAACTTTGTTTCCAGACTATATTTAAGGAGAAGGGTTCTCTCTGGATTTTACAGTGATAATATTAAGTGCAGCAGGGACATTGGTTAAATAAGCAAGAGAGGCCAGAGCTGACTAGTTTGGTGTTCATTTCATTGTCAGCTGCCATTGGAATAGTGTTCAGATTAATGTGATTACTCTTCGCAGTGGCTGCAAGTTCACAGACCAACTGTGCACTTGTATCAAAGTCATTAGAATGATTTTAGTCTAGGTTTCCTACCAGAATTATTTATATAAAATGCAGTTGTAATTCTATACTGGCCATTTACACGTGAGGATTTCTATTTCAGGAAGCTTTGGAAATAGCCAGGATCTTCAACTGTACCCTTTCCAAAAGATACAAGATCCTTTTAACATTTTATGATGATTGAGAAAGTGCTTAAAAATAATTTAGAAGCACAAAGCACATTAGTGTAGTCCCCACCAGTTATAGGACTGGACTAACAGTTAAATTTTGGATTCTATTTGCTTTTCTTGTCCTTTTTTCCTTTGTGACCTGAGGTGAACAGCCTAGTTTCCCTTGACAAATGAGCTTAATACTTATCTATTGTCTGTATTTACATTATTACATTTAGAAGGTGATAGGATATGAATTAATCTTCTCTAAGGAAAGAACTGTAAAACTCTGTGGTTGTCAGGTAGTATAAAATATATCCTTCTACTTGACTGCACATGGTATTATCTGCTGGATAATTTGCTGGGTATCAAGTCCATTTCGCATGCACAAGGTCCCTGGTTAATGATGGTATAAGTTCTTTTGGGAGGGATTATGCTTACATATAGATTTGTAAAATAGTCAACATAACAGCAAGCTAATCGTGACTGTATAATTTCTACTTTGCTAAAATTTATACAATATGGATAATCAATTAGTCTGATTCTCCTGCATGGTGTTAAATGGAACATGAACAGCTCATAACGAGCAGCAGTAAATAGACATTTGTATGTACACAGGTATCCTGTGCAGTGAAAGGGGCATCCAGGAGACAAGGTACTGAACAAAACAGCCCTGCATAAAACCAGGCTTTCATTTAAAGGAAGAAAAATGTTGCTGAAAGCTGCAAGATTATTAGCATTACTATGCATGAGCAGTAGTCAAAAAAGGTGTTACAAGAGGAAGAGAGATATTATTCAAGTGTCTAAGAAGATGGACCATCATCAGCAGTGGAGAGAGAAAAGGCTTCTAAAGGAATAGCATAGCATTTCAAACATTAAATTATAAGGGGACTGAGGCTTTAAAAGGTATGTTGGAGTTTCTGCATTATTTATAATTTGAGATTGCCTTTCCCCCTAGATGCTTAAGTTTTGTTCCATTCATACAGAACAGAAAATTCCTTCTCATACTTCTCAGCTTCCAGACACTGAACCAGCTCTAAGTTTTAGAATATAATTTACTCTAAGAAGGCATTGATTACCTGCAGTGCTGCACTGGGCTGAAGCTGCTTCTTGGAAAGGTTGAGAAGTGAGGAAATTTGGCTGCCATTACTCTGGAGTTTGGGATTGGTGGGCTTGCAATTCTGTATTATTTTATATTTTTATTGCATCCATACCTATGAGCTCCAGGAACTGACAGGATTTCACAGTGCTGGGTGCTGTCCTTCCCCAACACAATTTAAGGTCTTGTGGACACCTTTTTTGAACCTAGTGCCAGTGCAATCACTCAGGGTGCAGAAGCTTACACTAGGAAAAGAAAACCTGCAAAAATATACCTTGTATCAGTTGCCTGGGCAAAAGGAGCTGTATTGGCAAAAATAAAGGTTTTTTTCCCCCTTTTGCTCATATTATATCTGTGTCTACATTAGGGCTTTTGCTGGCATAGCTGAAAAAAAATCGCACTGCTAGCTGACAGGGGCATGCTGACAATTTTTTTAAATAGATGATGGATCAGTATGTGTTTCTGTATGTGGGGAAGGAGGAGGGGTGAACCCAATTTAAAATAGAAGTTTCTAAAATTGGTTTGCACAGATACCCTTTAAATGGCAAGTACTACCACCCTTGCCAATAACTTGCTGCTTCCTGGCCCTCCTGTCCTCCTCACCCAGGCTCAGACTCCAGCCCTGTATTCCCCTCCCCTTGCACCTTGTCTGCTCCACACCCTGGTGTGCCCAGCCGGGGACTCTTGCCTGCTGTCCTCAGTTCTCCTGCCTGGTTTCTGCGCTGGCATCTCCCACCTCTGTGCCTCTGCCTCCTCCTTCACTGCAGGCAAACACCTGCACTGGGGCTCCAGCCCAGCGCCTCTGCCACCAGAGCTGCCCTTGCTCCCTGAAGTGGGATTTGCTTGCATTCCTCCCAAGGCCTCTGTTGGGTTTGAGGGCTCAGGCTTTGCATACAAACAGAAGTGCTCACACTGTGTCATTGCAAAATGTTAAATTTCCTTCAGCCAAACTGCATATTAAGTCAGAAACCAGAGAGATTTCCATTTCTAACATGAAGGCAAAGAATTTCTGGAACATGTGGAGAATGTAGGAAAAGGTGGTAAGGTCTTAGAACTAGAGGCATGAATGTTGGTTCTGTTGGCTGCTTCTCCTGACCAGACAATTACTATGTCTATGTTGTTCCCTCACTCAAGTTGGTTGGTCCAAATGACATAGAAAGGTATTTTATGACTAGCTCCTGGGAAGGAATTGATCCCATAACGTCTTTCCATGTCATCTCTGGACAAAAGTTACTGCTTTGGTGCCTCAGATTCTCTATGTAATAAAATGAGATTTCACAGTCATAGGTTATGAACCCTAATTTGATCGAACTAGGGTGAGATCCTGTGGTGGTTGAGTCTGAAAGTGCAAGGAGTAGGGATTAGCTCTTTCTCAGATGATTAACACTCCTTTGGAAGCACAATTTTGTGAAAATAAGTTGCTAAATAGTCTTCAGATGATGTGAGAGAGTGATGGGTGAAAGGCAAGCATGCTCCTGAGCAGATAGCAGCCTGGGCAAAATCAGGTCCTTGATCCACTCACATGTCAGTATTTATAGCCAGCACCCCCAGAGTCCTTACTGATGGTTATTGCAGGTAATTCATAGGTTATGCACCTGGAAATGAAGCATACATAATAGCTTTTTTAAAAAGAGCAGTGAGAGAACTTGTTTTAATTTTTTTTTCTGGATATGAAAGTTTAAGCATTTAAATAGCTTTTAAGTAAGTAACCCAAGCCCATTGGTATCAATTATTTGTTCAGAGTTTAAGCTGACATTTCATAAGTATGTTAATTGATATCCCACTAACTTGCTATAGGTATCTTCCTAAGTGCCAATTATCTGCCTCAACATTCCCCACAATTTAAGTTTGTTAGTAAGAAGCTAATTATACTAGTTTATTGCTGATGGAATTACAAGAAGAGTAGATTTCACTCTTACATACTTATTAGACCTCAGTAAGTGATCCTTAGCAGTCTGTTGCTATTCAATTAACAAGTAATAACTTACTTAATGAATCTAATTGAAATGCTTATTTCAGTCAGGCACCTCATATAAAGTGCTTTACTTTGAGCACTTTCCTGAGTGCTAGTTGTGTTTACTTAACAAGAACTAAATGGGGCCACTGAGGAGAACTCAAGACTGTGATGAGAACTGAACCAGTGTTAGTAAATTCCTGCCAAACATGATCAGAAATGTCTGCCAGGTGATTTCTGTTTTACTGAACTATCACAGGAATAAACCAAGACTTCTGTCTCTCTGAGGATTTAAATCCACAGAGACCATTCTGCAGCATGAAATTCTCTGAACACATCTCCTGCAGTGGATGTAAACACCCTGGCTGCTCTGCTGGGAGCTGCATAGCCCAGCTCTGCTGCTCTGCATGGATGCTGTCATAGAATTCTTGTTCCAATTCAGCTCTCCTAAAAACTCACTCCTTTTCCCTGGAAGCCTCCACGTTTGGCTGGAGATCGATAGAAGTATGATGATGGGTACATTTAATGATCTAAAGCTATTGGTATAATTACAGCCCAAAAGAGGATACAACTGAAGGGTTTTATACTGTTCCATGTCCTCCAGTGAGACTGACACTAAATCATGGTGAATTTAATCTTAGCTCACAAGCATGACCTGCACTGATCTGTCTTGAGTGACCACTTCTGGGGTGAGCAAAACCCAGTTCCTGTGTAGAGACAGGTCCCTAACAGAAGTGTCAAGGGGGCAGGCAATGCCCTGCACACACCGTGCCTGCTGAGCTGTTAGGTGGGAGTCTCCTTCATGGCAAAGGCCGAATTCAACTGGGATTTTACAGTCTAGGAAAGGATAACCTGCTGTGCTCATTTATGGCATAGGAAGAGCCTACAATGGCTCGCTTCTGAAGATATTTTTTGCTTTAGGATTAAAAGTGTGCTTTCTTCTGTAATGAGGATTTAACAGACAAGACTTGTGTTTGCGGATAAATGCCAGGAAATCTTCCCAAGCAGTGCTAACAAATTATGCCATTTGGCAATATTAGTGTATGGACAGTAACCTTTTCTCAAGAATTTTTAGCAGATAGATTTAGTGTCAAAAAACCCATAAAAGCTGAAATATCTTCTCCAGTATATCAGGTTTGTTACCAACCTTTTAATGTATGCCTTCAACTCATTGAATTGAAAGACCTTATTGATCTCTTTGCAGCTGAACTGATTATTGGGGTAAGAGAGAGACTTCCTGAAAGAAGCCAAGAGAAATTATTCATTTAACATATTCTCATTTTAGTAAACTTCCATTTAACCTCCAGGGTTAATTAAAAAAAAATTGCTGGTTGGCTGGCATAAATTTATTAAATCAGACAGAAACTGAGTTCAGGCTAGTACATTTAATGTCAACGTTTGTAATAATCTTAGGGGAAAAAGAATTCACATAGACTTATTAGTCTTCCAGAACTACTTTATTTTAAAACAACAGACATAACAGCAGAACAACCCAGTGAGGAAAGTAGCCCCCAAAATGGAAACAGATTCTGTAACCTTGGATAGTAGAGAAATTCTTAAAAAAGGTATTAGGGGCTTTGTAGGTCTGTGGTTACTGGTTGAAATTCTCTTGTCATCAACAGGCATTAACTAGTCAGAGTCTGTAGGGTTGGGATTAGGGGATTTGGTGTGTTGTCCAGTGATGCCATGAGTCTTCCCCATGTCTGCAGGATGAATGTTACACACCAGAGCTGGCGTCTTTGTTAATGTCTGAACAGAGAGCAAGGATGAAATAGGCTTGACAGCTGAGGGGATTTTCAAAGGCACGAGTGGCATTTAGACATGTATCCTCTGTTGGTTTTTCAAACTTGCTTTCAGACCCCTGGTTTGGGTCTGTCACCCCACTGCTCTCCCTGACCCTGTTATGGACAAGCTACTCATGAGTGTTTGATGGAGATTTGGGGAAATTTGCAGAGAAACAAATGTTAATACCTGAGTTACACTGATGAGATGGAGGAGCCTGTGCTTGATAGGCAGGACTTAGTAGGGAACCATCTTGGAGCAGGTTTTGCCTTGTCATTCATGCTGTGACAAGCTTGGAGGTGAGACTGCATAACAAAGGTGCAGTCTGCCATTTTGAAGCTGGGCTCCTCTGATCCTGACTTCACTTTGCATCTGAAGCAGAGAGGACTGGGGCTGGAGATCCTATGAAGCAGCAGTTCAGGAGAGAAGCCTTCATTGGAAGGACTTATGAAAAAACAAATGACTACTAAAACACTAAAGTGCAGCTTCATGACATGTTAGTTATTGTTCTGTGCAAAGCAAGTTAGGCTATGTTTCAGAGAACACACGGAGGAGTGTAAAAGGTCCAGTACTGGATTTAGATAGAAACTGCTGACATTGTTAGCTGGGTGGCATTTGTGCAAGATTTTATTAGAAGCCAACATCATAAAGCTGTCCATTTTGTCAACCAGTTTCAGGGCGAACATTTTCTCCTCCCTCCTGGCATCAAATTGAGATGACAGGTTTCTAAATGGTTTTCATATGAAATGTGACAAAAAGTATATTTTTGACAACTGATCTTGCTTTGTATCCTATGTGATATTTTGTCCCTCCTGGTCTAGAATACCTTTTGTAGTTAGAGCCTTTTGAGGTGAACCCCCTCCCTCAGAGTATGGGGAGCAATTCTATCTGGAGTTTTGTTCTTGTGGAAGAGCAAATCCAGTCCTTTACCAAGTACTGCAGTTTAACTGAAGCAGAGGAAACAAGCAAGGAATGGTTGTAATATGGAACATATCATGTATAGTAAAATGTCATTTTCAAGTACTTCCTTAACTCTTGTCCCAGTAATGAAGCAGCTCTGAAATATCACATGACTTTCTCAGTGTGTTGCACTCTGTGTAACCTTGCCTTTGATCATGATGTCATTTCAGATGAAAGACTTGCACGGAGAATGCTGTGCATTAGGATTGGCAGATATCCTCTGGGATCTGAGCAGAGAAGGACTGTTTGAGATGTGCACTCTGTGCTTGTCAAAGAGAAGTAAGTGCTGCAATAAAAAGAGTAGTTGGGTATCTAAACTCCCCTCAGCCTGGGTAGAAGGAAGACTTCACCTGCTGCAAGAAGACCCTCCTAATCTGAAAGTTCTTCTAGAAAGGGTTTTAAGGATGAATAATAATTTTTACTGACGTTCAGTCCAGATTCCTAGCTCAGGTCAGGGATTTCCTTAATGTTTGAGTAGCTCCAAGTGGCCCTGCTTAAGCAGGGGGGCTTGAACAGATGATCTCCAGAGGTCTCATCCAACTTCAATCATTCTGTGATTTTGGTGTTTAGATGTGCCTGACTTGAGGTTTACCAGTAGAAGTGAAACAAACTCAAGACACCTCCTTCTGCTTCTGTTAGCACCAGAAGCCCCCTCCCAGGAGTCTCAATGAGCTCTCTGGGTGCCCTCACCTGGCTTTTCTCTTGTGCCAGGGAGCTCAGCATTTGGCACCTTATGTCCCAGTTGAGTCCAATATATGATGGGATTTGCTAGTGAATTTAAAAGCAGACTTGCAGCCACACACACTGTGGTCCCAAGGGGATGGTGAGAGGACTCCACACACAGAAATGTCTGCTGGCCCAAGCAAGCCTGTTCAGATCCCATGGCAGTACCTGCTGGAAAACTCTCCAATGACCAGAAAAAGCAGGTCATTCTCACAGAGGCATTTTTCTTACCCTGAAGTCTTGATCCCCCTTATCAAACACTTGTGGCCAGAGATTATGTTGGGGGCTGCAATCCTGTTACAGGAAATGCTTTTCTACAGATGTACATCCATTTTGCTTTGGCCTTGCTCACACCTCCTTTACATTTGCTTTCTGGGAGGTTGAGTGATTGAGGGTGAAGGCCTGGCCCCATGCAGCTCTGCCATCTCCCTTGCTGGAGTCAGTATTTCACCTGTGCCAGCAGTGAGAGAGGCTGAATTTTAGAGTTGCATGCACAAGCTTTCACAGAAATCAATTCTCACACACAGCATTAATATTGGAAGTGCTTCTCTCTCACCTAATTGTTGGTCAGGCACAATAACCTGTGACTAATGGCCATTCATAGTTATACAGCACAGCCTGATCATAAAAATTTGCCATTAGTCTCTAACAAAAAAACCATCTCAGGCCGTTAATTGACCAACATGTATTCCTGAGGAAATCAGAGTAATCACATGGATATTCTGTGCACAGAAAAGGAAGGTACAGCTTGTGCATAGTTTGTGCATTGCTTTTATGATTCATCTGCTCTGATCTGCTTTTGATTATTTTTTCCTCATGTGAGGCCAGTATTGTAAATCAAAGATTTGAGAAATAACCTTGTGCTTGAAGTGACCCAAATTAAATGCCAGCTGCAACTTTTCTTCTCTTACTAGGCAGCCATCCATTTCTGTGCAGGAACAGACATATGTTAGAGGCTGTCAATACTGCTGCAGAAGCAAACCAGTGATCTCATGGGCTGCCTCTGCCAATGGCTAAGTTCAGCTACTGGAAAAAGTTACAAAACAGCTTTATAGCCAGGTATGATCCCGAAGAGGGGCCTTCATTGAGAACTGGTATCCTTTTCTCATTTTTGTGCAGTTCAGTGAGACTCTGCCCTCGAAAACAGCCCCTCATTCTCAAAACGAGGACAGCAAGGTGTGTGCAGGTCAGTTTGGGGTTTGAGATTCATATTTTGGCCATTAAGTTTTTCTCATAAAATTCCTTTTTTGTTGACAAATGGGGATCCTTGCTGAGAATGGTCAGGACAGCTTATCTATGTGGAAGATTTTCTTCTCCTTCCCTACCCTTAAAGCTTTACAGGAGCTTGAGCAACACTTCCTGGCTAACATAAAGGGCAGAAGCACCAGTCTGGTAGGGAGGATGCAGTGCCAACATTGCAGCCCAAGGAATTCTCAATCCTTACCTAAACGTGGGGATCCCCTGGCCCCTCTGCTCTGGTCAGCAGCCTTCTGTAGGACACAGGCTGGGATCTAGTTACAATTTTAATGAGAAGAGCTCAGAAAAGTTATTAGTGACTGTAGGAGAAAAGCAAGTGAGGAGACCATAAATCAGGCCCTCAGATGAATTCAGAACACACTAATAAAATCAGAGCTTCCAATAAATTTCATTTCAGGCAGAGTAGAAACAGTTTCTCAGTTGAGAGTTCAGGACAGATTATAATTTCAGATGTGTGTCAGGCCAATGCAGTATGCCTATGAAAATGTTTGCAAGCAGGCAGCAGTGGCTGGACCAGAGTCAGGCCCTCACACCAGCTGAACTTAAGTAGGGTTGAATAAAAAGGAGAGAATCTCTACTTCTCTGAGCAAAGCTGAATCTAATTAAATTTCATGTGGTTTTTTCCTCCCAAATCCTTTGCTTTCTTGCTCTTTCATACTATGATATGATGACATTTGAACAACAAATGCAGTCTTGGTATGTTGGTCTCCTGGTAGTGCTTTTTATATGAAAAGCTTGCACATCCCAGCTGAAGTCCAGATGCTGCATTTATGAGGTATTTTGTCCTGATCAATTTTTAAAAAATATTTTTCCATGCCATGAAATTAATAGGCACCTAGGGAAATACCAACCAACTCTTCCCTGCTCCTGCAAATACTAACCTTTCCCAGATGGGAAGGTACTTCTCTTTCCCTTTATTTACCTGCAAGATGTCCTTGCTAGTGCTCAGAATCACAGAGAGAAGGAAGCATTAAGAAGAAAATGCTACAGAACACACCAACTGCACTAAACCCACTGCATTCTGAGGAGCCATTTACTGCATAAACCCTGCATAATCTTCCCAGGGTCACAGAGTGAGTCATTAGCAAGACAGCACTAAGACAGAGGCATCCTGATTTCTCTAACTACTGTGATTACTTTAAGACCCCAATTTAAAAGGCCATAGGTTTGTTCTGGCAGGGCAGTCATAGAGATAACTACTCACGGCTTTACAAATTGGTTTTCTTGCAATCATCTCACTAGCTCAGGCCTGCAGCCCTTTGGTGTTTTGTCTTTGTTCTGTTAAAAACTATTTTTTTCTACAAAACCTAAAGCATGCCAGAGCTGAGCAGGCGCCTCTCCTCTGCCCTCCCGTGTTCACAGCTGCCCTGCCCCACATCCCACAGTGCTGGGACCTCCCCTTGCTGGATGACCCTGGCCACATCAAGCACCCTTCATGTGCTCCTCTATCACCTGTGGCTTCAGATAGTTCTTCAAGAGAGACCTTAGGATGCTTAAAACCAACTGGCTGACCCAGGAAAGCACTGGAGGAGAAAAACTGTTGTTTTCTTGTGAAGCTTTTCCTTATTGGTGAAGTTCCCTTTCAGAATGGGGCTTCTGTAGGTGGCTGCTTTGGCATCATCATTGGATACAAGCCATCTCTGTTAGTAAATTGAGAGTTTTCTGGCACTTATTTTTCTAACAAATTCTTAATATTTATTTGCATGGACTTCTGTGCTGTTTGCACGCACCATGACGCCCAACAGAGCACATTGGGAGATGATGTTCTGGCTGCGCCTATCCAGCCACCGCATCACTCGTTAAGGGAAGGCTGGTTCAATACAGACCAAACCATGGAACTCCAGAAATGGGCACTTGACACGTTTGAGATAAAACAGAGACATTTTCTGAACAAAAAATATCCCAGGATTTGTGCTGCAGATGCACATCTGCACAAGCAGATTTGCACATCTCTAAAACAGCTATTTGTAATTTTCTCATGACCTTTAATGCCTGGCTGAAGATGACTCAAGTAGGTACAGCCCCTCCACAGAGGGAAAGCCGTCAGCCACACTGCCTGGCACTGGTGTCAAAGGCAAAGTTAATTTTAAAGTAGGAAAGCAGCATGTTATGAGAGCTGTATGTGTTTGATGATGCTTCTCATATATGAAGATATCCAATGAAGAAAACCCCATACTAATAAAAAAATATAAATTTTCTTTGGTACTAGGTAACTTTTTTTGGAACTTTTTAAGGACCATATTTCTTTTTCCTTCAGAATTTATTTTTTAAGATACAACTGGGTGCCATTGTAGTGATATACCATGCACAGCAATTTCCAATGATTAATACCTTGACAGCATAATCCTGTAAAAAATCGTTTTTATCCACTATCTAAAATCAACTTTTAATTGAAAGAATGTTATACTTGTTTTCTGATACTAAATTACCTTGATTATTCTAAAATTGTGTGGGATGTTAGCACATACTAAATATACAGCATCTATTTTTCTGTTGGGCTTTAACTGTCTGCCTGAAATGTGAGTTTCAATTATTTAGCATTAATAAGTATTTAGGAATGTCCTGCTATGTGAGTCAGCAATTAATTTGCCTGGGGATTAGTTCTGTCTTTTGTAATCTACATCATGGAAGGAACATGCTTCTTTTAAAACTGTACTGTATTTGCACAAAATTGGTATTTTTTTGACCTTAATAAGAAAGGTTTGCAGGAACCAGAGGCCAGCTGAAACCAGGATGGAGCTCCAGCGATCAGCTTCAGTGCATGGTGTTGGTGTGGTGTGTGCAGCCTGGCCTCTGTACCGAGCTCTGCCACCACCGGCTGGTTGTCGGAGTCTAAGACATCCCTTTGGGAGTCCAGAGTGTCTGAGACCCTGGTCAGGGGGCTCTGAGNGCACAAGAACTGCCAGACAAGGCTTTTACACATCTCAGGGAAAAAACCAAAACGGATTCCAAGAGCTGGTCACTGACATTCTGTATTTACCTCAGGAGGCCGAAAGTCCCGAGACACCCTGACTGTGCCCCAGGGACACAGAGTGGAGCGAGGCTGAAGAGGACAGCCGGGACCCTGGTGTGTGTGACCCCAGCTCCGCACGGCTCCGCGCCTCCTTGCAGAGCTGCTGAAGGCAAGCAGAGATTCTCCCCCAGGGTAACCCCACAACACATCGGCACTAATAATGAAATCACACACTCAGTACATGGGAATATTTTATTTTGACTTTACATGCGGTGTTAAAAACCCAAAGAACGTATTATTTACACATCCACAATACAAGTTTACAAGATATCTATACATGTTAAAGTACTCTATAGTAATAGAGCAGCTTCATTTAAGGGTTACTTTTTTATGCCGTACCATTAAAAAAGATACAATCTGCGTTTACCTTTGCACAAATGGATAAAGCATCTTTTATTATTAAATTAACAGAATAAGGACTAGGTTGAATGTTAGAAATTTCAACATAAATACTGAGAGAACTCACATTACCATCTACAAGGCAGCACAATGTTACAGGAGGTTATCAGGGTTCACATACATTTATCTTCCGGGTCACACAAGTCTGTATTAATATTTGTAAAGTGAATTCGGATCAGTTTGTGTCTTCTGACAACTGAGTACATTTTAATAGTTATTAATCTGTAGTGTTTTAGTTGCAAGACAGAAGTGTTTAGGAAGAAAGATCATTGATTTTTGGATCCAGAGGTCTCAGGAAATAAATGTCCCTTACAGCCTTACAAGAAAAAAAGTGACTACTTCTATCCTTTATTCTTTGTTCTGTAACAGAGATCCAGTTTTTAGTGACTAACCTTTTCTCCCCTTTAAACATGTAACATAAATCTCCACCGTCTCTGAAACCCATTGCAGTTATTTGTCCCACTAATTCATGAATATTCCTCTGCCACGGTTATTTCTATAGTTATGTTCAATAAACAATGTGGTAGTGTGTAGTTTGCAAGCTAAAATAGCCATCTGTGTTGAACATCAGCTGCAAGTGGATACTGTAAACCCTACTAAATAGCTTACACAACTTTAGCAGGTGTTCCATTACCCTAGAAACCTCATTTGATTTCACATTATAACTGTTTGATCCTTCAGAGAGCTGGAGTGGAATGTTTATCATGGTAAGGTGATTTAATGCTGCTGTCTTCTTGGATTGTAGGCTGCCTTTAGTTACCATTAATTGTCCTTGTGTTTTATTTTTTTTGGGTGCTGTTGAGAGGTTTTACAACTGGCACTCGGGAGATATGTGCTATAGTGAGAACACTTGACAGATTTAATTTTTTTTTAGTACTTTTATCATTTGCATGAATAAGGCACAAAATGCACAGATTCAGGTAAACTCACACATAATATTTACAGAATATTGTCATTACCTGCATGACTTTGGAAAAAAACAAACCTTACTTTACACAACAAAAACAAATTGATTGCACTACTGTTGAGTTTTCACAGACTGCTTCTGCCAGGCCAATTAATGTTTCTCCTTTTTTATTGACAAGAGTCTATCAGTGTGTAGGGCGTTATTAAATGCAACAAAAACGTGACCTTCTCCAGTTACACAGGCGTTTGCCAAGTGAACTGACTATTAGCTGCCCTCAGCGAGAAGTACAGGGGCTCAAGTTCACAGTGGCCAGGTATTGGATGGAGGCACTGTGGAAACACAGTAAAACTCCCCCGTTCCAGCCCAAAACTCTAGATTTGAAATGCACAGCTCTGAATCAATAGCAGCATAACAGAGTTATGAAGAATTAAACGTCTGCACTTTGACTGGGTGACTCTCATCCAGGCGTTCCCCTCAGAAGGCTGTCAGAGATGCGCAGTTCATCCGTAGCTGGCTCTGAGCTGAACCCAGCGGGCTGCAGAAGGCAGAGTCATCTGTTTGTTCAGTCATGCTCAATGTAAACAATTCCATAGCATAAAAGATGCAATGGGAATCTAAGTACATCCTAGTGTGTACAGTACACACACACATCCACACACACGCACAGCTTTATCTGTGGCAAAAACAAAATGCCACACACATGGAGAGAAAAAAATAATGCTACAGTTGGGCCAGAGACTTAATTCCAGCAAATTGATTATTAACCCAGCTATTCATTGAGACATTACCATTTTCTGACATTTGTGCAAGAGGCAAGGTGAATGCATACATAGTAAAATGTTCACATTTAATGGGAATGACCACACTTAATGGCAGTCTAAAATGGAACCCATTTTTCAAGTATTTGCTTACTGGTTTTTTCCCAACAATTGTTGTTTAGCTATTTAGAACAGTAATGTAGCCCCCACCCCATTGTGCTACATGTCTCCTTCGCTCCAAACAAAAGAAATGTAATGACCAGCACTTTCCTTTGTTTTTTTTTTTTTTTTTTCGTGTTTGCTTGTAGCAAGTACATGAAGTCTTGCTACAGCTACATGTGGCAAGACACAGATGTTGCTCAAGTAAAGACAGTTTCTTTGGCCACTTTTGCTCTCCTTAATAACAAGCAAGTCTCTGCCTTATGTGTCTACCACAACATAATTTCACAACCTGTACAGGTCAATGCCACACTCATTTTAGCACAGACATGTCCTAGTAGCTGTATTTGTTCAGTGGTCTGACTGATGTCGTCTGTGGGACGAATGAGGGTTTTGGTGGCACGTCGGGTTTTAGGGAGGGTGTCCTCTTTACTCCTGTACGAGGCAGGGTGCCATTGCTCGTGTAGCTGCTTTGCCTGGACAAGGAAGGCTGGAGGTGAACACTGACAGGCGTCCCTTGCATGTAGTCCATCTTTGTGCCTGCCGTGGGAGCCATGTACCCCCCACGATTAATACTTGGCTGTCTGGATAACAAAACACCATTTGGTGAGTTCAAGTTTTTAGGAAGGGCAGATATTGAGTGCCTTTGTGAAGAATTTTTATGATAACCCCTTTGCCTTTCCAGAGAGGTCATTGGTACTGCAGGAGTGGTGGGAACATCCACTCGTTTTGTGGGACTGTTCCTCGGCAGGGTCGATGGAGGAGAGTATAAAGACGCCTCCCTGTTGGGAACCTTAGGTGGGATCTCAGACATATTGCCCATTGGATCCAGCATTAAAGTCTGGTGGGCCACTTGAATATCTCCCATAATTGCTTTGGGATTATTAGTAGTTTCATTTAAGTGTTTCAGAAAATCATTCAGGGTGTTCCTGGAATCAACAGATCTCCTGTGGTCTCTTTTGCTGGATGATTTTGTAAGTGGATGATCCATATGTTGAATCTTTTTGTCTGCCTTGTGCGCATTAGAATTTGAGAAAGATGTGTTGTAGTCATGGGTAGCATTGGGAAGAACAATAGCACTGGGAATATGTCCATGACTTAGAGGAGAGTGGGGTGGAGGACTAGAAGGAAAAAACTGAGGGCTTTTTAGTGGCGTTTCCTTTCGTGAAGCATTGAGGTTACCATGCGCTTTGTCCGACTGACTTTTCATAGCCTGCAGAGTCTTTTGTTGAAGAACTGGTGTCGATTCAGGAGTTGGAAGTGCAGCTAATTCTGGAGGCTGGCCCCTGTGGTCCATCATCATGGACTTGGTATCACCATTTGGAGGCAACTCCTTTCTGCTGGTCAGCAGGTTTGTGTACAGTTTGGGTGAATCAATGTTCTGCTGATACTCCTTGACAGGACTGTCAAACAGCCCATTGAGTTTGGCAAAGCTCCCACTGGAGTCAGTGCAAGACTGAGCCGATTCTGCATCTTTGTGGATTTTCCTGGATTTCCGTACAAATAGATCCCGGTAACAGTAAACGGCCACTCCCGCAATAAAGGCTCCCAGGACAAAAGCAGCAAAGACACAAGTGATTAGGACATTCATATGAACCATTTGGTTGGACTCTCCTGATTGTACTTCCCACCTCACACCTGCAAAAGACAGGCAGGATATCATAAATCTACAGGTATTTCATACTGACACGTTTCAGAAGAAGGCAGCCTTCCTCACAGAAGTTTCTATTAAGTGCTCTGGCTATGGTGTTGGTGTAACTCGGAAGTATCCTGCACTTTACTCCATGGTGAATGCAAATAATTTTTATAAAATTATAAAATGACTGTGTGTGCATTGACAACACTAAATGAAGACTGTCCATTTTCTCTCATAATGAGGAATGCTTGTCTCAGCTTCTCTCCTTATATTA
The DNA here is from genome assembly GCA_013397375.1 of Toxostoma redivivum. NCBI lineage: Eukaryota > Metazoa > Chordata > Aves > Passeriformes > Mimidae > Toxostoma > Toxostoma redivivum. Next base: position 922,607 of record VXBI01008665.1, on the reverse strand, counting down.
TGTTTTGTTTAGCCTGTCCCCAAATTTCCTTTAAGGCACACAAATAGGGGCCTTATGTTATTAACATTAATGATTTCTGCTGGAAAATTGAGGTTAGAAGGTCCTACTGGGCCAGGCAGCAATTAATAACTCATGGATGGATTGCTCTCTCACTTTCCTGTCCAACTCATAAATCAGTATCAAAGGAGAGACAGGATTATGCAAATGTTGTGTAAAAATGTATAACATATATACTGCATTGTTACAGCCACGCTAATGTAATACAGTAGAAAACTTGTAAACTACTCCACTCCCAAGCTGCTAGTCCTGGAGTGGCACACCTGCACTCATTATACATGTCCAAGTTTGAAGATAATGCGATTCTTTTAGAGCACTGTGTTTTATTTTTTACCAATAACGAAGATAAATACTTGCATAACATTATATAAACAACTTAGATTAAGTTATTAGAGAATGTTAAAATTTAGAAACTTTTAGCTTAGACCAAGAAATTGAATATTTGATTAATTTTTTGAGTATTAACAAGCTCCCTTTGATTTTTTTTAGATTTTTTAAAGCAACCACAGACATCTTGCAGCTAAGACAATGTTAGTTTTAAATGAAAGTAATTCTGTTGCTATCCCAAGAGATGTTAAAATGAAAGAGCAAGAGGGAAGGAACAGAGCCACTTTTTGTTAGAGTCAAGGCCTTTGAATATTGTTAATGTTCAGGGTTACAGGTTTTAATGGCACTGTGCAGAAGCAGAAGGAAAATATGAGTAAAGTTCACTAATAGCTATGACACAAAATGTGATTCAGAACCAAGAGCAGATGATAATAAAAAAGCAAAACAGAAAATAACTGCAACAAATTAAAATGACAAATGCACGGCCATAATGGCTGATAGGAAACCTGATATGTTTTGGTGAATGGTAATAAAACAGAAATGGTTTTTGGCTGGTGAGATTTTTCAGTAAATACAGAATTGTGCAAACATGTCTGTCACCTTGCTGTGCTATGCACTGAGAGAGACTTGTGTTAAATTTTGGTTATGGGATTGGAAGCTCCTCAATTCTGTGGTTGACTGCAATAGTCAGTTGCCATAAGAGCCTAATCAAAGGTTCACTTAGCTGAAAGAATGGCTACAGAAAGATGAATGACAGGCAGAATAGATTTCCTGTTGTGCTCAGCTTAAAACCTCTGCATGTCTCAGTATGTACTGAGATCATCTCTAAACTGATGCTCATATCCAGAGGATAAAAATTCAGCACTTTCCTACTCTGACCGTTGTTTTTCAAGAACATGTTCCAGGCAAGCAGAGATTGGGATATGTCCCATTTAACACATGGATCTCTCACAGAGCTCTGCTTTGTGTTCTGTTTTGCCACCACCCCCAACCCAAATGAAAAAACCCAAAACATAAGCAACCATTCATGAGGACTAACAGTCTAAGCCAAACTAGACTGGACTGAAAATAATAAACAGAGGTGCAGATAGGTCTTGAAGATAATTCTTTTGATGTATCCAGAACTGCCATTGATTTCAATGGGAGTTTTGGACCACCCCAGGATTAAAAGGCTGAGCTTCTCTGTGTTTCCCATTATAAGCTCTAAGCAGCACTTTGTCCATAGGATAAGTAGGTATGAAAAACATGATTGCACTGTCTGCATATTCACAGGAAATGGGTGTAAAATAGAGCCCAACAATCACGGCTGTTACATTTAACTTAAGCCTTAGACAATGCTGAGACTATCAGGTTTCCATTCAGCTGCAATGTATTCCCTGGTAAGGCCTTACCCTTCGGGACACCTGATAATGGATCAGAATAATCAGAAGTGTTTGGGTCATCTTGAACTACAAATTTCCGAGAGCCAGTCACTTTAGGTTTCCAGGAACCAATCACTTTAGGTGATATAACTGGGATACTTGCCATTGTGGTAATGGAAGCTGAGGAGAACTTCATGTCTGTGGTGGCAAACAGATTTTTATTAATGTGTTTCATGGCACAACTAAGCTATAGCTGGACACAGTATTTTATGGGAGTTACGTGTCAGAGCAAATTGTGGCCCCCCTCCTACACTCTGCAAAAGTACAGATGGTTGATTAAAATCAATTACTTAAAAACTGGAAGTATGGAAATAGTACATTTACACTTCAACAGCTGCTAGCCAAAAAGCCAGAGAAGTCAACCATGAAAGCAGCGCAAAAGTTAAAGTAAGCAACTGTGGGGATGAAAAGCACAACTTAGTCTACGTAATTGCTATATTCTTCACTGGAGACAACATACTTGGCTGCCTTTTAAACATCTTCAAAAAAAAAAAAGAAGTTACTTGGAACAATACGCAGTCATGACAGGTTATGCCTGAGAAACCAGATCAGCCCCATTACTGCTATTATGGTATACCAGGAACTGCTGAATGAGCCATTTCTGCAGGTGGGGATAAAAGGAATGTTTTTAACCCCTATTTTGTAATGGTTCCTAAGGAACAATGCTGCACAGATTCTGGCTCCTCTGCAATATGTTTGCTGAACAGACCCACCACAGCCTACATGAAAATGCACTGGGTTTACAGTTCAGTCTCATTTGCACCCTTGAGTATTTTGTGTGCACTGCCCCAGTAGGTTTAGGTAGGAAGGTCTATGGCTGCTAGAGCAGATCTGCTAGAGCAGATTTGAGAAATGTACTTCAAGAGCACACATTCAGGACTTGAAAATAAGGTTCAATTGTATCTGTGTCATAAATATCACTTTGAAAAATTCAGTTGATAAACACTCATAAAGCCAGGCAGCATTTCTGTGTGACAGTTTTGTTTTGTTTTTCCTTAAGTGAGTCTCTAACTTGCATTGTGGGTAAATAGATCTGGAAAATATTTGTCTCAAACGTAACTTCTTGTCAAGTTACAGAAGTGAAAATGACAGAAACCAAACCACAAATAATGTTCTTGTTGCACTCTTACAAATTTAACATACAAACAGATTATTGTCCTATTTGTCAATCAGAAATGTGCCCTTGGTTTGAAAACAAAGACCCAAGTTCCAAAAGCAAAGACTGGAAAATAAGGGCTGAGTCTTGCTCCTGTTGAAGTCAACACAGGTTCTGCTCTTGAGTTCAACAGAGGAGCACTGGGTGTCCGTGAACACCAGGGGCTAGTGGTGAACACATTATTAGAAAAGTCACTGGAGGAGAAAAGGATGCAAAAGTCCATCTGGCAACAATGCACAACATTTTTTCTAAGCCACTTTTGTCTATGCAATTTCTCATTCAGCTACACAATTCGTGATGTTAAATTTTTTTCCATTAGCATCAACTACTTAAAGCATTTCAAAAATAAAGAAATACACATTTTAGAAAATGTGTATTTGTGCAAAAAGCTTGCTGGGAAAGAAGGAAAAGAGAAAAGGAGAGGTAAGGAGGAAAATGATGAAGTTCTGCCATTCATCTATTAGAGATGACCAAGAGGGGCATTCACAAACGCATGGCTGGGGATCAAGAGTAAAGCTTAGTGGACTTCGTGCAGTGAAGATGTCATCTATGTTAATCAGGCTCTTTAATAAAAGATGTCTCAATAAATAATGAGCTGTTAACATGCGGCTACACAGGGTGAAGTGCTGAGTGAGAAGAGTCTGACTATCTTTACCATCAGTGGGAACATGAGTAAAAGCACAAGAATGGAGGATTGCCAACTGTGCAAAAGGAAGGAAAAAAGGGCTGAAAATGCTGAACTGAAGGAAAGTAAAGGTCATTAATTCAAAAAAATTAAAAAAAACTAACCAGATGTTGGGTCGCCAAATATTTTGTAATCTGGTGTAGCTGTAGTAGGCAAAATTTCTAAAAGAATTAAAGGAACAAGTAATCAGTAAAAAGTAACAAAAAGAAAGCAAAAGATCTCAAATCTGAGAAATGGAAAATAAAAACTAAAATATCACTGGTTACAAAAAATAAATTCTTCAATACTTTGCTGTAGACCCCAAATAGCTGTAAACTGGTGAAGGAAAGAGAAAAACTCTGCCACCCAGGACTAAAAAGCTCAGCTTTGTGAACATTCACAGTAACACCAGGTGATGTGTTCATCATGTTACTGAAAAGCTCATCAGAAATTTAACATCCACAGTGAGGTGTGGCCACAGACTATGGTGAGACAATTCCAAAGGAGCAGCAGTGACTGTGCCTTACCATGGCAGTCCCCAAGCTGTGCCGTGTTGCCATATTCGACATCTTGTACGTATCCTCCAGTGCTGTGGTTGTATGAAACAAACAAAGAGAACCTGCAATTAACAGTATTAGTAAGGATACAAATGGAGATTTATTTTTTTTTTTCTGGAAGCAGCAGATGGAAACATACACAACAGACAGTGTATGGCCCAAAGGGTTGTACAAAATGTATAGGATAGTCTGGCTTTAAAACTATCTGTGTGTGCTTATGCCAGGAAATACAAGAAAAACAATCCCTTTTTTAGCAACTACATCATGTCTTCTCCATTGGGCATGCTCTTGGGTTTAGATACAACCATCCAATTATACCAGTTAAAGTTTGCACTGGCCTGCGACAAAGGCCTCTTTTTAAGATACAGCTGCTAGTGCACCATATATTACAGACTTGATTTGTGCAAAATGCCTTTGGTATGCATATATAACACCCCAGCTCCAGTGCAGAGACGCAACCTTGCCCTTCCCACTGTGAATTCTGTGCTTTCATATTTGCAATTGCTTCTGCCCTGACCATGAGCTTGCCTGGAAGGGGGATACTATGTCCTGTCCTCTTGGAGCTGCTCAGGTTTGCATGCTGCAACTGCTTGCCTTCCTGCTTACAACTGCTCTTCCTACAGGTCTGCCTGTCCTCCTACACATGTAAAACTCCCACTGAAAGCAAGTCTTCACCCAGAGGTTCCAGAATTAGGCCAGACTTAGCATTCTGTTCTCTTACATATACAGTGCACTGAAAAAAAAAATCTTTAAAAAACCAGAGATTTAGTAACTGTGTGCAAGGGGAGAGGCACAGGGCATGAGCTTGTGGGCTCTGCAAAGCATATTTAGAGATGCTGGCCTAACCTGAGAAGGAGTACTTACAGCATGCCTGGTGTCACTCTTCCACACGCCTCATGGTCTAACCAGCCACAGTATGGGTCCCGTGAAGCAATACATGCCCTTGCAAGAGAAAAACCCCAAAAAATAATGCGTTTTTTTACTTCCTTCCTAAGAAATGTTGATGCCCTTGCTTTAGAGGGGAGTTCAGGAATGGAGCCGTACTTTTTACATGAGCCGTGACGCTCGCAGCGACTCAGGGGAAGTCTAACGACGCAGCTGGAGAATGCCACGAACAGAGCATGGTGGTCTCTGTCCAGCTGCAGGGAAATTACTCTTCTGTCCTCCTCGCTTTCTGCATTGCACCTGGGCAGCAAAAACAAGGGCAGGCCACTGCTTTAGTGACTGTAGTACTTTGTGCAGTAAACATTTTATTTATTGTCTGTGTAGCTACTGAACAGAAATTTTTCATATACATAAATGTAACCTACTACTCTTTGCTGAGGCATTGCTAAACAAACCTCTGAGTTATCAAATGCTGGTTTCTGGTTCCTGCTAACAGCTAGGTGAGAAGTTTGCTGAACTATGTAAGAAAAAAAATCCAAATCTATTTTCTTTGTTCTCTCAGTCAGCATAAATATCATGAGAGAGCAGGAGAGGAATCCTGTATTGGATGGCTGTAGAGTCTAATTGGAACACTTCCACTCCCAAATTCTTTGTGCCAAAAAATAAACAAGTTTAAAATGATCAGATATAGGTTATACACTATCAGCCACTCTTGAGCAACCCTCAAGATAAGCACAGATCATTTCTTTTTAACATCACCAAATACTTCTGACGTTTCAGAAGTATTTGCAGGAGAATTAGACCATGTCACTGACGTCACTGGAGTGGAATTAGGTTGTTCATTCAACCCATGCAAAATGGCAAGTGACCAAATACTCTCAGGTTATTCAATATGAGGAATGCAATGAAATTAAAAACAAGTGGTGATATTGGTGATAATGAGCTAGTTTACCACAGTCTGTTTTAGCTAGGTATAGATGAAGAGCTTAGATGTTCTGGTAATACTTACTTTGCATGATTATATGCTTCAATCTCTTCCAGTAATATGCTGTCATTCATAGAAAAAGGCCTGGTCTTTGCCAAGATTTTAAGTACTACTCCAGCTTCGGAGCCAACAAATATGACTGTGTAGTTCTGGTAGGGTCCAGCAGCATGGTCTACAGCAATTGCTGTCAATCTGTATCTAGCAAGACCAGAAGGCACATCATTAACTGCAAGTTTTCTTGTTTTCCTTTTCACAGGTGTTACTTTTGAACTGTCATACCTGACACGTGTTTTGGTAAACCAGGGCTCCTCAGTGACTGAGGGAACAGCTGAGTCCATCAAAGGATGAGATTTGATGAAGGAGAGCGTTTCGTCTGGGAAGTCAATAGAGGTTTTGTAAGCCTCTGCTAGGCCGTGTTTTGCACAGCAGCCAGGCCTGAAATGAGAACAATATTTTTTCCTCTTGATATTTTAGTTAATGAGAAAAGGCAGCCAGTTAATGAGCATCCTTATGGCTGAAGTGTCAAGTTCTGCTTCGGGTTTTACCCAACAAGGCACTCAAGAGTGCAGCTGATTTAAGGTAGCTCTTTACAGGGACAATGTTACGACATGAGTAAGAACCTTTTACCTTGGCTTTGGTACTTTGTCTTCAGGTACAGCTGTCCAAACAGAGTCAGGAGTCTTTTGTTCTTTAAATCTCCCTTTGAAGACTTTCTCAATGTCATCCATGCTGAAAGCACACACTGCTGAACCAGGGATGCTGTAAAATTCGAAAAGTAGTTTCAAGAACTCAGATTACAATGGCACCAATCTCAGTGTAAGAGAGAACCCGAGTCTGCCTTTGATGAAAGGTTGCTCATCTCTTACCTGTTGAGCTGTGTGGTGAATACACCCACAACAGTGGGCACGCCATTGATTTCTATTATGTCTGTGATAGACTGCAGAACATCAAAGTAGAAGAATGAATCCCCAGGAACTGAGCAGTTGAGCCGAGCTTTCAGAAAGGATGTCCAGTGCTTCTCCAGGACCCTTTGGGAGCCTCCCATGTCATTTTTGCAGATGCGTGCCACACGGGAATACACAGCCTGCAAAGGCAAAAAGGAAGAAAAAGGGAGAGAGGCTTGAGAGATGCAAGGGAAACAATGCTTGTTTCTGAGCACTCAATAAAACACCAAGATAATGTTGTTAATAGGAAGCTGCCATTTATCTGCACAGAGAAGATGAAAGCAAATGGTGTTCAGCTCATAGTGCACAGACATCTTAATGTATCACCAAGCAAATGCATCTCCACAGTTTGCTCCCACCCTTTTCGCCTTCAAAATCATATTGTTAATGAGATTTAAAGACTTCAATTAACCATGTGTAAGGGATTTAATAATTTATTGTAGAATATCCTTCCACGGTGAGGCAGGAGTATTATACTCTGTACTGGCACGACTAAATTATTCAATATCCAGAGACATTGGAGAAACTTATTTGAAACTCTCCTTTTGTGTTGTTTTCTTTTGTTTCTTTAATAAGCATGAAAATACCCTCAGCTTTTCCAGTACTTGGCACAAGAGTTAAGGCAACAGCAGCACTAAGGCAACAACATTGAAAGACACCTGTAGTGAGCTCACTAATAGTGAGGCCCAGAGAACAGGCACAGCTTGTTTTGTTGAAGAATGCACTGCTCTAGTTCACTTTTTCTGTCCTCCCTGTAAATTATAACCATGGTAAAACTGTGCAAGCTTTGTCCTAGTTCCTTCTTCATATTATGAACTGTGCTAGTTCCTGATGCTGTTTTAGGATGAGCTCTTTCTGCTATGACTCAACTCTCACGGTGACGATACTGACCTTGCCTAAAGTGTTGTGCTCTACAGCAATTTCTCGGAAGAAGAAATAAACGTAGTTCCCATATTCTATGGCATGAAGGAAGTGTGGTTCTGTAAGAAAGAGCAAGGAGCAGTTACTTTAAAGAACTGCTCAATGGGACAATGACAGTGACACTGTGAGACCTGGCAGCTCCTCCCCCTGTCCCCACCAGCCAATGTGAGCTCCAGTCTTCCAGATACTTTAGGATGTCCAAATACAGGTTTACACTGGAGTTTAAATGAACTTGATGTCTTTAGAATTGGCTAAATGGCCCCACAGAAACTGTATTTCAACTAAGGTATTTTGTTACTGCAAATTCATTTATTGAAACATTTAACAAAAATTTTGTCCTTTTTCTTTTGCATTATGCAGATTTTTAATATTCTGAAAGCCTCATACATGCTGACATTGTAGTATATGTGTAAACCAGGCTGGCTGTGAATAACCTGACCTTCTGTGCCACTGAAATGACATTTTGCCATGTGTATGGGAAAATACTCTCCAAATTACCTTTTATCCATTTGGAGTCATATTTTATTGTTCTTAAGGCAGATCCATCCCCCATACTGCGATAAATAACAGCATCACTTGCCAGGAAATCTGCTACTGTTGCCGAATACAATTTTCCATCTGAAATGGAAGTTGGAAGACATGGTATTAAGACATAGTATTTAATAATCTAGAGAATCCTGACTAGCCTGTATTTTCCCCATTTCTTTACTGTCACACTTCCCCAGACTGCTGTAACCTATTTATTAACAGGTCAGCTTCTAATCCTTTGGAGGCCCTTTAAAAAATTTAACAGCAGGGGCACCATGACACCTTTAGCTTTCCTATGCTTGCTATAAAAGCTCTCTGTCTCCTTTGGTGCCATTAATCATTTAGACTCATTACAAGTAAAAGTTCTTACCAGCAAAGAGGGCGACATTGGTTTGTCTGGCATCAAATGGGCATCTTGCCAAACCACTAATTTCCTCCCCATCATACTCTAATGTATTCAACTAGAGAAGAAAAATAAATGGGTGATAGTGTCATTTCTATTTTGTGCACTGGCACAAAAGCAAAACATTGTCTTTCCACAAAACTTAATTCAGCACATTGGCTTCTGTCTGTTTTTATTTCACCTTGAAGCACTCTCCAGGCACACTGGATGTATTTGCTATGGCATAATCAGTGCAAGCAAAACCAGTAACAGATTAATGACATCTTCAGTACTCTTACCCGATAGTATCTGCACATAGGGTTAAATGCATTTGTTCCACAGACAAACACCATCTCATCATTTCTTGGAACAAAGACTTTAATGAAGTTATGGCATTCATCCTGAAAACAGAGTAAGATGTATTAATCACAAACTCCATTTATATAATAAATATTAGTGTCATTTTTCTGTAATGTCCTAAACTTACTTTATGTTTGCCTTTCATAGCACAGTTCTCTCTGTCCTGCTGCTTTGATCTCCATGTTAATTTCTGTAAAAGCAGATCAGAAAGGAACATTTGAATTCCTTGTCACAGCAAATTCTTAAAAAAAACCCATTTAAACCAAAGAAAGGCATCTGTTCACCTTGCTTGGGATAACTTCTGATTTCGGAACTTCATTTAAGTTTACAGTGTAAACCTGGTCCCTGTTTGCAGAGTAAAAAGACAGCAGTAAATTCATTAATTCTGTGCCTCTTTATTTGATAAGATAAATCTATTTTCAGAATGTTATGTTAGACCAGCAACTTCTATGAAATGCTTATGGATTTTTTGTGTTTAATGCAAATGAGAAAACGTTGTTCATGGGTAACAGGGAATGGCTTTGATTTTTATTGGTGTGGTCCTGAGACAGCACCTGCAGTGTCCAGCTGTCCATCCCTGTCTGCCCATTCTGCTGAGGGCTAACCTGGGCTGTAAATATGCAAGTGTGTTATCCTCACTTCCTACAGCTCTGACATGGCAGTCCAAGTCAGGAGAGGTTTTTATCAGGAAGGGCAGTAATATAAAAGAGGGGAAAAAGCATTTGATCATTGGTTTAAGCTTAACTACAGTAACTGTAGCCTTCAAATCCAATTTTCATGCACTGGCCATAGATATGGTATAGTTCTCTGGGAAATTCTGCCCCAATTCTAATTTTTATCATATTCTGCACATTTTTAAATGAATTTTACACATAAATGCAAAACCAGAAGAGAAAAGAATTTTAATCTAATGAACTGAGTGAAGGAAAATTACCTGCCAGTGATATAAAGTGTGTCTCGAATTTTCAACATTAGTTGGAAGTCCAGTCTGTGCTGAGATTCATTGCCTGAAGGGCGTCCTCTAAATACTGGATATTGCCTTGAATCTGCAAGTAAAAATGGGCTACACCATCACTCAGGATTATAGAGCTAAGGAATCAATATATGGCATTGATTAGCTGTATATACTAGGTGTAGAAGGGTTTAAACTAAATTCCTTGAGTAATGTCTTGAATATAAATGAGGAAAAGATGGCTAATGTCAGCAAATGTTCTTTTTCCTGAAGTTATTGCTGTATTTCTGATTGCTTTTTTAAGAAAATGATTAAGTGTTCTATTAAAGATACAAAGCCAGTAAACACATTTCAATTTGAAAGGAATCAGATTTTTTTTTTTAAATTTCCTGTTGAGGGGGGCAAGGAAGAGAAAATCAACATCAGAACTTTTCCCCTGGTGTTTAGCAGCACTTGCAGATTACTTACAGTGGTAGTCCACAACATTAATGGGGTCCTCGTCTTCGGGGAAGCTGACGGCCCGGCAGCGGGACAGGCTCAGCAGTGTCACCAAGGCACAGAGCACGGGGAGCCTCATGGCTGGGGACAGGTGACAGCACTGCTCAACTACCTGTGGGACAGGGACACAGCAGTGAGGCTGCAGCAGCACGGGACACGAGAGCTGCACGAGAGCCGTTTCCTTTGGATTAGAGCACTGGCAGCAGGGGACAGTGATGGGAAACTGCTGCGTGCCACAGCCCTGCTCAAAGCTGCTCTCAAACATATTGATGTTTGCTAATTTCTAGCTGGATTTACGGACATTTCCAAAGAAGCTGACGACTGTCAGCCCATTTAATTCACAGAATCAGAACTAGAACATACAGGCTGCTGACCTGGCAAGAAAAATTGTCAAACTTGGGATTAGAATTTTAATTAAACAGCAGTCTTTTTCCATCCCCTCAATCACCAAATGTCATCCAATACAAACCCTTTCCGCATAAAGTATCTAAATCTCATCCACAAAACATCATGACACACACAATGTGCCTGAACAGCCATGCTGTGTTTTAATGTCATTGCTTGTTCCCAGGCCCTGCCATCACAGTAGTCAGTCACTCGTGCCATTGTCACAGATCTGATGCCCAGGAGAAGGCACCTTGTGCAGTGATTTACACGTATGCAAAGTAAACACAAAATGCTGCCCCTGCAGTGTGACAGTGTTGTCACACACTTCACAAGGGTGGCAAGAGTCTCAAATGGGGATGCAATGTTGAACCACCTTCCCAAGATGCCACTTTCCCCCTCATTCTATTTCTTACTGTCGAAGGATTCAGAGGCTTTCACCTGGGGGTTGTGTGTGTATGCTCTGTAGATCAGACAGCACAGATCATGATAGCACCACAACATTATACAACAAAGGTTTTAAGAGGGGATGGGAAACATAACTTCTTCAATTAAACCACAGGGATATTTTAGTGAGCAGAATGTAACTACTCAAGTTGCAATTTGGGTAGGATGCAAGAAAACACATCTCAAAGTGAAATGTGATCCTTAATGACTGCAAGTGGACTGGGCAGGGGTCATATTTCTCATTAGAAACCTGGCAAATGCAGTATTATTCCCTCCTCCAACCTTTTGGAGGCATTAATTCAGCCCCAACTCACAGGTCAGAGCTCTGAGTCATCAGCTCAGTGCCTTGCAGTTTCCGAAATTGGTTATTAAATGCTTTGTCTAAACAGAAAAAGGGAGAAACCTTTCCATTTTAATGTTTCAAGACTTTCAGTGAGAAGAACATGTTGCCAACACAAAGTGCCAGACCTGATCCAGCAAAGCACAAAAGTATTAATCATTTAATAATTTGAAAAGCAATTAAAAAAGCCCTTCATAACAATGCTTAGCCTTTCAGTAATGCTTATGGGGAATGAAAATGCTGTATTTGTTAATTGATACTATGGCTGGCTAGGGGCAGGGCTTCCTCCTTCCAGAGGCTGCTGAGCTGTCAGTTGACCAGCTGAAAGGCTGGGAACATTTGGGGATGGGGGTGGGGGTGTTGTCTGGATGCTTGCCCATTACAGACTGACCTGGAAAGAAGCATTTTCCACTGTTAATGATATTTCTGTATCTCAGTCCACCAGTCCAGAACGAATGGGCTGTGCTCTTAGTCAAGATTGATGAGTGCAGTGGTTAATAAACACTAATGATTCCTGGCACTTTCCCTCTGCTCTTCCTTGTCCTGACATGGCCTCTTCAGCTGAAGCATCTTGCGTTAAATTACTAATGAGCAAACTTAAAACAAACTGGAATTAATAAAGTTAGTCAAATTAGTTCTTTCTTGTGAAAGCACCATTAGAGCAAAGTCCTGCAGCACTGTGGCTCCCAGACACAATAACAAATCATTAATTCTTTCACAATCTCTTTTTTTTTTTTTTTTTGCTTTTTGTAAGGAAAAGCAGGCTCCAAATATCCAGCCCACTCCTTTTCTAGTGAAAGAGAAAGGGGAGACACATAAACTGCATGTTGAGTTGGTGCACGGTAACATCTATAAGGTGCTTAGTAAAAGTCCTCCCTGAAGCCTTGTTTTCTTGGAGAACAAATGAATACAAATTGCCAAAGAGCAAGAAGCTCTCCCAGACATGTAGGCTGCAGTCAGCATAGAAGATGAGGCTGCTTGTGGCCCACAGCATGACTCAAAGAGACCCTGGCCTGGCTTCAAATTGCACACAACTTGTAAACTGTCCAAGTTCCACCTGTACCAAGCAGAGGCATGTAATAGGAAGGCTCTTCTTCCTTCCAGTGTAACCTGCCTTACAGAGGCAGATACTGATTTCTGAACTCCAGGAAATAGCTGCAGAAAAAAAGGCAATTTGTTTTTGTTTTAGGTCATAATTGTCAAAGGGCAACTTGTTTTTAGGTCATGATTATCATAGCCAATATGCAGCAAACTGTCACACAAGCAAACAGGAAACAACTGAAATGCCAGGTAAACAAAGTATCAGTTCTCCAAAACATTCAAATTTCAGGCACAGTATCAAACTCCCCAAAAGAATGTAAAGTTTTGTAAATGTAAATCCAGAGGATTTGTTTCCCCAGAGGCTGCATCCAGAGCAGAAACAAACTACCATTTACATCTTCCCCAAAAAACCCTCAAACATCTCAGGATACTCTAGAGATGAACCCCAAGAACATACAGGGCAGGAATAGTTGTTATGTTCAGCAATCTTTTCTAACTAAACATCATCTGTCATAAATCTCTATCAAAAGAAAATACCGACATGATGCGCAGACCTTTGTCACAACAAGACAGAAAAGCACACAGAGAGCTAAACTAACCCAGCAAACCACAGGTAATCCCTTCTCACCAGCCAGGCAACAAGTACAGATTTATTATTTTGCTTGTAAAATTATTAAAAGAATATTAACAGTAGCTCTGCTTTACAGCTACATATGAAAAGAAAATGCACCTGCTTCAAGAGGCTCTTAAATGCAGCTTTTTTTGGTTGGACACAGGCTTGAGATCAGAACCACTGAAGAGAAAATGAACTGGGAAGAACAGCTGTTTCCTGGATAATCAGAAAAATGGGCTCCATCTAGCCCTTGAAGCAGGGTTTTATGACAGCCAGGTGTAGCCTTCTGGTAGACACAGATAGACTGGTGTGAAAGACATAATTCCTGCCACATTCAAACCTTTCAGTGGAGGCCACTACCGGGGACTGCAAATAACAATGCTGAAATATCTGTTAGGCCTGGAATAGCTGATTACGAAATGCTGGCAATGTCTACCTTCAAGAAAATGCAGAAAACATTCATACTCTGGGTTTGATTATTTTCCCCTGCCAGGATTCAGCCCAGTCTTTGATTAATTTCTCTTATAAATTGCATTCCTAGCATTTCTACTCGAAAACAATCCATGGCAAGTGCAATGTTTGGAAATTACCATATTGCTATCCTTGTTTTGCAGCTGGGGAATTGAGGCACAGATCAAGGCTGAATTTGTGACCAAGGCCAACCACCAAAACAGCCTTTTCAAAGGTTCTGAGCTGCTTGGGGTCAGATGTGCCCCTTCCCTGCAGCACAGGCACACTGACCAGTGTCCTTCAGGTGAAAAGCTGCTTACAGATGAGAGCTCCTCTGGCTACATGGCCCATGCCATAATGAGTTGTGTCTGTAAGGAGAAAGAACTAGAGGTGTAAATGTTAACTAGTGGCAAAAATCCACCTTGTTAAGGAGGTGAACAGCCTGCCTGAACCAGCCTCAGGGAGATGCTGTTGGTCAGATGGGAGGCAGGCAGTTGTCCCAAGTAATAAACTGGCTCTTTGTGGCTGCCAACTTTCAATCTCAGATAGAAATCCCATCCTTCAATTCCTGATTGGGGGAATCCAGAGAAGCAGGATATAATTTCTGTTAAAATATGAGCCTGCCTTCAAACAATCGCACATGAAGGGGAACAGGCTGGTGTTTCTTGCCCATTAATCTATTCCAGCCTTTGACAACGTGCTGGTGATGCTCCATCAATCATCTTTCCGTGCACTGCCACGTAAAAAAAGAAGGGGGAAGGGAAAGGGCATTCAGCCAGCTGGGGAGAAGCAATATATAAAATGGCTTCAAACCAGACTGATGCAATATCTTCTACTTATTGAAAAAAAAATTCTTAAAAATCTCCTTAACACAATAAACACTTCTCAAAATGCTAAGCACAGACAGGAGTGCAGTACAGCAAATCCAGGCTCAAGTTCAAGACAGGTTAGAACAAAAGATACATCCTAAAAGTTAGCTCACTTGTGGAGAGTTTGGCAAGGAATGAGGAAAGGGTTGCAATGAAAGAAGCTGAGTAAATGACTACATCTCCCTCCTCCTCCACCAGACTCAGGCTGTTAGGTGAGACCAAGGATCCCCTCTGTGCTTGGGAGTACAAGTTGGCCATAATGTTGAAAGGGGACAGGCAGAATTAATTAGTAATATGCTGAGCCTAGTCAATTTATGTTGATGTGGCTTCCCACAATCCCAACTGACTGGACTTGGACAAATCAGGAAATCCCTGCTGTCCTCTGTTTCTTCCTGCATGCAAATGGCTCCCTGAGGGCACTAATTAGTGCAAAGGCACTGACTAGTGTCTTTCTCAGATGGCACCATCTGAAATTTTGAGCATCAAACCACTCTAATAATAAAAGTTAAGCCAAAACAAAACAAAAAAAATATTTTACTGCTGCTTGTTCACAGATGTTCTCAGGGCCTACAGCTGAGACTTCAGTCCCTGATGCAGAACAAAGCTGATGTTGTGCAAAACCCAGCAACTTCCACTGAGCCCCTGAGACAAGACCTGCTGAGGGGTACAGGGAACCCTTGGACAGTGATTTCGGGGCACTGAGCCAAAGCAGTGCCTTGAAGCCCTTTAACCAGAAGAACACTCAAGCAACAAAGATCTGTTGGCCATGCTAGAGCAAGTCACAGATTCCACCTGCACCCAAATAAAGGCTCAATGGGAACTCACTTGTGTTTAGCACCTCTCTCCTTTTTTTTGAATGCAAAGGGCTAGCATGGAAAGGTTAAAAATCTTGTTTACTGCAGCCTCAGGGATTATCTTTTGATGTACAAATCACTTATGGTCTACTAACAGTAGTTAAAAAGCTCAACCTGAAAAGGGTAAGGTTCAGATTCTGGGCCTGATGAAGTTAAAAGCCTGCTGGCAATGACTCTGCTTTAGGGGGCTAAGGATTTGCACCTGAGTTTACTTGCTGATGGTAACTGCTGCCAGGTGGGAGAAGTTCAACTTCTTGAGCCAGCTGTAGAGAGAACACAGCTCCCAGTGAGTGCAGAGTACAGAAAGGGAGGATGTTGCTTAATTTTGGCTTGTAGACCAGGTCAGTCTTTTCAGAAGAAAGTATATGAAAGTGGTACAGGCTGCCTTCAGTGGAGCCCTGGACTTGTAGAAATGCACACATTGGCAACCACAGATGCACCAGAACATTCACCCAGAATAGCACCTAATCCCTGCTGTGACTGCAATAAAATAACTCCAGAGCAGAGCCCCACACTGGGGGAACCAGGCCAAAGTGTGTTTTGGTAATCAAAATATGAAAATGGAGCTTTTTTGTACCATCAAAATACCAGACCAGCATGGCTCAGGGTCTGGTACTTCAAACTCTAGAGGAGGAGCCAACAATTCTTTTTCCTATCTCTGTTTTTTGTTCTTGGTCTTTTTTTCCTATGTCTTACTGTGTGAAATGTGCATGATGAGTCATTTGCTTACAAGCCAGAAAGTATTCCACATAGAATGCAACACTTGCCTTAAAAATCTGTATTAGTATTTATGATACGAAAGGCAGGGGATTAGATTCCCATTTTAGGTCATATCTATACATAGGTTTTCCAATGATGCAATTGCATTATAGTGTGGTAAGTCCTCCCCAAACAGGGATACAACACCCAGCATCAATGCAAGTGTGATTTTCTTTATAATTCTTTTTAATGTCATTCTCGTATGTGTTTTTTCTAATGAAGGCTGACTTCAATAAAGTTCCTGAAGGCAATGTCTGACACAGAGGTTTACTGTACATTTAAATCTTAGAGATTCTCTATGATGTGATAAATCCATGTTGTGGAATTTGATGACAGATTGTTTCAGCTAATTATCAAATAACACAGGAAAATATTTGTGGCTATAATGAAAGAAAGGTACTTAATCCTTGTTCCTTTCAGGAAGATGAGGCATGATTTTGTATGAATGAATAGGTAATAAAAACTCTTTCTGTCCTATACATGTACACCCAAATGTAAACTTGCAGTAGGCAGCCATCCTTACTTTTTATAACAACTTTAAAGTCTGCAGCCCTGAAGAAAAAATTTAGGATATTTAGAGCTGAGATATTAATTGAGCATGAAAGTGCAAATAACAGGTCTGTTATTTTAAGATAATACTTGACTTCTTTTAAGGATTCTGCATTAACACCTCTTGATCTATGCCTAAGTAAAAAAAGATAGTTTAATATTAAAGTGATGAAACCCTACCAGTGCGTATCACAGCTTTCATCTTAATTGGCTTATGGCACTGCCAGCTACACTTCAGTTGTTTGCAGGCTTTGAACGTTGCAGCAAGCGCACCCCTCTTGCTCTAGAACGAGCTGACAGAACTTGCAAAATGGATGGGGTGACTTTTAATGATGCAAGTATTTAGTGGTTGATTAGAAGCACTTTGAGGGCTAAATTCTCCTGTGATCAGAAATTTACTTGAACACCAGATAGTTTCAGCAGGAAAGAAAATAAAATGCCGAGCAAACTGTAGGTGATTGCCTCAATTATGGTTATTTTAAGTTAATTTTTGAGACTGAATGTTAACTACCTTCCCTTATAAGGATGACATGAAAGTCCTGCACCTGAAACCAACCTCTGATTTCAACTCACATCTATGGTCAAATCTGTTCAGTTTTGCAAAGCTCCTGCAGGACATGCTTTCCTTGCAAGTTTGCCAGGGCTGGGCTATCAGTGATGGAGTGCAAGGTGCTTTAACTTAAGCAGTGCTCTGGATTCATCATTTTAGCAGACCTGCATTTCATTAATTCAAACTGCTCATGCCCAGCTGGGACTGCCCTAGGATATACTAAATTTATTTGTGGAAGTGTCCACAGACTGGTGCAGACAATGTCAGTACAGTGATGTTTGTCCCATACTCTGGGTACTGATCCTCCATTAATTCCTGCCCATGGGCAGCTGTGGTAGCAGGAACTCCTACCCTGCCCCGACCCCACCCCAAGGAAAGCAAAGCCACCCTGCTGGGAAGAGCAGCTGTGGCTCATCAGGGTGAAGTCCCGAACACCTCCAGCTCCCAGCTGTGTCAGAGGTGTCTGATGTTTTTGATTAACATCTTTTAGACCCAAATACTTTCATCCTGAAAACCAGAGAGAACCCTTAAACCATAATGGCAAAGCCCTAATTACCTCCCAAAGTTCATACAGACTTGGATGTAGGTTCAGTAACACCCAAACTGTCCCCCTTAGCCTGAAACAAAAGCCTAAAACCTAGACCAAAGTATCGCTTTTCCTCCCTCTAGGAGGGTTGGCTACAAGTGTAGGTTAGTGCTGTAAGTGAAGGAAGTCAGTGTTCTTCCTGGAAGCCTGCAGAACATGATTTACATAGCAAAACTGCCACTCATTTCAGCATGATTAAGCGTCATCTGATAAGGTAACTGGGACAGGTATAAGCCAGTACTTGCAGGTGAGGACATAATGAAGGTCTCAGGCACAACTTGCACAAGTCCAGCAGACGCCACAGCCAAGGGAGGTGCTGGCAGCACCCCGGGCCTGCTGTCTGCCAGCCCTGATGTCTCCCAGCCCTGCAGAAAGCAGTCTAAGCAGCCTTCCCCCTCAGCAGGGCTGCAGCCCTGATCCTGAGCTAAGTGCTGCCCATTTGAGTCCTGGCTGGAGCCCAGGAGGTCAGAGTTTGCCTACTGGATGAAGTGAATGGGATGTTTTGGGGAAGGAATATGCTCCAACAAGCAGGGCAGACAGGGAAAAAAAAGCGATTTGCACTGTGGAAAGGGCACATCTGCTGTTCAACAGGCTGTGCCTCAGACAATGTTGCTGTCAACCTCACTCCAGAAAGCATCACTTCTTTCCACCCACTGCTCTCCCCTGCTACAAACATCCCTCCAGCATCTCATCACTGTGCCTTGCTGGAGCATGGCTGGCTTGAGTTGCTGCTGCTGGGGAAAAGGCTGCTGCATGTCACTGCTCTCACTTCAGACAGAAAGTAAATGGCTGCGGAAAATGCAAAGGGAGAGAGGAGAGGACTCAACTGGCAAGAAGCACATGGGAGATCTGAAACACTGTGCTGGTATTCTCTGTATGCCATTCTCAGGGCTGGAACTGCCTGCAGGAATGCTGCCTACAGAGACTGGGGAACAACACGTTTTTAACTAGCCTTGGTTTTTCTGCATGGACAAATCTGATAGCTGGCCACCCAATTGCTTTTTTGGATATGCAAATCATGTGCTCTGCCCCTTTCCTGGGCACCATCAATTACATGTACAAAATGCAGGCATGAAAACCTGGAGGAACCTTGAGCTCAAAGTTAACAATTACTATTATCTTGTTATGATTAAAGATTAACTATGCCAGTAAAAGGATGTGTTATGAAATGACTTTCCCAGGCTGACAGCAAATAGAGAATTTTGTTTTCTTGGTTTTAGTTTAGTTTTTTTTTAATCTCAGAGTCTTCTCAGGATTTGGAGTAATTGTTTAAACTGCTGCTTTTATTTACCACAATACCAAAATGTTGTCACTTGCCACGTGACTCTCATACTTTCATTTGAGATGTCATGCAGAAACACATGGAAATCTGGTGAAGGCAAACCAATTTTAGAACATGTTCCGAGCAATTGTTTTGTAGCACTGCCCTACAGTATGTAGTCTCTTCCATTTCTTAAATTGCCTAATCAAATGCAGACTCTGTTCTAGTCACGCTAAATTTTCACATAATGGCAGAAAAATACTTCTTTCTAGCCTAGCACTGAACAGTTGGATCACATTATCACATTTGCTGCCTTTGTAGTCTCCAAGTGTGTATTTGTAAAAGTATGTATATACATATTTACAGAGGAGAGGGGGGAACATCGGTGCTCGTGCTGTGAGACCCTGGAGATGGTCAGAGGGACAGGGACATGCCTTGAGAGGTGCCTGCAGTCGTTGAAATTAATAAACTGATATAAATGCAGTAAGGTAAACTACACCTGTTTGTTGCCAGTCTGAGGCTGGAAACAGGACTGGTGAAATGTACAGCCATGGCTCTCCCTGCTCTAGATCCCAAGCTTGGGCGCATCCCTGTGTTGATTTGGGGAACTCTGCACCACAGAACTGCCCACTTTCCTCAGAGCAAACACAACCTGCCATCCACGGCAGTGTTTGCAACTGGATGCAGCCACGCTGGGCACCAGTTCTCCCTCCTCTCTCTTTTACTTGGCTCCATTGCCTCATGATAACATTCACTCTGCAAGACAGGGAAATACTTGCATCACAATACTTTGGCATTTTGACTAGTGTGCCACAGAGAAATCACAGATCAGACTTTTCAGAGTAAAATTTAAAAAAAATATTCAAATCAGTAACATATGGACTGCAAGTGCTTGAATCAAGGTCAGAAGGAAATTTGTGCCAAATCAGGGAACCAGTCTTAGACTTAGGGCTTTAAAGCTTTCTGTTCCATCCTGTCCCGTTCTCTCCTCCACACCAGCCTCCCCAGAGCCCCAATACAATTACAATGTTTCCTTAAATCCTTGGGTTGTCAATAGTAATATTGGCCAGTGCAACAACATGACAAGATAATCATACCTACCCCCCACACTATTTACATCTGCAGGTCTATTTTTCTCACCCATCTGCACCAAACATTTAGGATCCTGCTGGCACAGCTTGGTGCTGAAGACCACTGTTTAGCCATCAGCAGTGTTTGTTACATTTCTGGTGAGGATGAAAACCTGATGCTTTAGGGGGAGGAAGAGCCATAATCTATTCTCACAGTAAAACCTGTACAGTGGTATGCAAGACAAAAAA
>VXBI01008665.1:870104-895769 GCA_013397375.1 Toxostoma redivivum | reverse complement strand
CAGCACCGACACCGACACCGACACCGGCACCGGCACCGGCACCGACACCGGCCGGCTGCGCCGGGCTCGGGCAAACTTCGCCCGTAGTTTTACCCCTCCCAGCCCACCTCGGCAAACCTGCCCCCGCCCCTCCCGCCCCGAGGCCGCGGAGGTAAACAGCGGGGGCGAAGCCATCGAGAATTTGTTTTGTTCATCGCCGACGCCACCTTCGCTTCTTCAGACAGAGATTTTCATTTCTATTTGGGAAGAAAAAGTCATTTCGAGCAATGCAATTTTGCAGGCTAATGAGACTCGATTTTGCAGACGAGTACTTCGCGTGTGGTGCTGGGGGGGATGTCCTTGAAATGACATCTTTTTAAATGCCTGTCCAAAATCCCCTCAGATATTCCAGAAACAAAGGGTTTAATCCCAGAAACGAAGCCCAGGAAATAGCTGTCAGAAATTCATTTTTCTTCACATGAAAGACAAATTAATTAAGGCTTAAAGTACCGTGGAGTATTTTGGATGCTCCTGCAAGGGAAAAAAAAAAGGATTACTCGCCAAAGTGTTTCATCTGTGTTTGTTTTATGGGAAATAAGAAAAATGCCAAGTAAAAGTAATTTAGAGATTTTTGCTGGGGTATATATCCTTCATTCGTGCACAGCTCCCAAATGCCTGCCCCTTAGCTGAGCACTCTCTCCACAGCAAAGCCTTGGGCTGGTTGCTTCCCACAGCGCTCCTACCCATCTGGAAGACAAGTACTGATACTCCCAAGCAGTATTTTGGGCTGATCTGGCAGGTTTTTATGCACGCACCACTCACAGCAGGAGCGTTGCCTCTTGAGAACTGATTCATCTAAGTAAGGGCGCCAGGATTTGGCCCATAGTAAATTCTCTTTAGAGGTGGTGCCAACAAAATCTCCCAGCCATGGGAATAGGACGTTTTTGGCAAGTCAGTCCCTTGGCTCAGTCTTTCTCTGATGTTTCCTAGTGGTGACAGGCTAAGGGCAAGATCATTGTGGGCTTCCTTACAGTGAACACAGCACTATGTGGTACCCCAGGAGCTGCTGCCTGGTTAAAGGTGTAAGGACATTATTTTCTCTTTCTCATGAACAGCCCTAATCTGAAAAGCATCAAAATTTGCACGGTGCATGAAAATGCTGCGAGAGAGACTACTTGCTTAGGAATCAAATTGCAACCTCAGGAGAAAAAAGCTGAAAGTGCTTCCAAAAGAAGAATTTGTTTCACAGAATAGCTCTGTGGCCTTTGCACTGGAAGTGAGATACTCAGAGCAGACCCACTGTGGTGGGGATTTATGGTGGCTACGGGTGGCTGCCTAGATGCAGGCTACCCACACCAGGGCATGAAAAATGTGGGATTTGCTCCTTGGCTTTTGATACTTCTAATGGTAGAGCCAGCCAGGAAAACTGCAGTATTGGAAGAGCCACTCATACTTTCATTTAATACACCCCTTTTGTGACTGCCATGTAGAAATTACTCCTCGATATTGCTCGGTTATCCCTGCCATGGGAGCATTGGATGCCCAGCCCTTAGCACTGCTTGGGCTGTGGCTGCGTGCTCCTCTCTGCTCTGAGAAGGGCAGCCTGTGGGAAGGGACCTTTCTTCCCTGCTATACCTCCTAGCCACAAGCTGACTCAAGGTTTCCATATACCAGGATGAAAGATGAACATGGTTTAAATCTCCTTCTGCTTCAATTAGGCAGGTGACACCATGTTGAGGATCAGATCGCATTCCCGTAGGGCGAAGGGTTTCAGCTAGAAGTAAAGTACTTTAGAGGATCTGGGCACAGCCAAGACTAATATCTTGTGTCTACACTTAAATATGGTAGTTTATTATCATTTCAAAATTTGCTGCATGGCTAGAAACCACTTTATGTAAGGATTTAAAGTATGTGCATTTACAATATGTGTGCAGTCAAGGAATTACACAGCCACAGGTTTTTAAACACAAATATATGCAGGCTCCTATTGATATGATAAACTATCAGTAACATGTGCTGCAAAGCTTCTTAAATCCTCATTGACACAACAGACCACTATTGTGTCAATAGTGTGCACATTAATGGGGTGTTGTCAGGCTATTTTAGGCCTTAACTTTCATTTATCCTAAAACTTGTTCTTCATTGTAACTCTTAACCTTTGGATTCTGCCAACACATTTCTTGTCACAAATAGACTAATGGAATTAAAAGAAACCTGGCTTTTAAATGTTAATTACCCCTAGAATGATTGATTTGCAAAAGAAACACATCAGCAGAATCTGAAAGTACAGAGGCAGAATAAAATGGACTGAGTGTCAGCCCAAGAGCCAGGAATGCCTGCGGACCAGCTTTGGCTTCAATGAACCCATCCTCGTGTCCCAGGTGGCAACAGGACCATTTACCCACCCTGTCTCATGGGTAGAGTGTACTGGTTACTCCTACTGTCCAAAGGACTTTTCACCCTCTAAGTGCTTTACAGACTTGAGCTACACTTGTTCATTAATTTCAAAATATAAGCAAAATATTAAAAATTTACATACTGGTAACAGAACCACTCTCTGTTAGATCAACATATTGAGTTTTTTATTCATTAAAATATAGATAATACTAAACTGTTGTAAAATCAGACATTTCATTCTGCGTGAATGCCTACACTGGCTTTATAACCAAAGCTGAACTGATTTCAGCAAGTGTTGATTGACAACCCCCCTTCAGCCACATGGTGATTTGGTAAGGAAGTGCCAGTGCACACAGTGCAGGGCAGTTTGCAAGTTTGGGAAACCACCTTCAGATCATGGTAGCTCAGGAAAAGTTAGCTAAAATGACACATCCCTAGGAAATAATCAAGTACTGAGGGAAATGAAATTTAATGGCTTACTCCTGGCTGGGCCACAGCTCCATCAGTGACTCAGCATGCAAACACACAGACACAATGGTTTCTAAATGAAATATCAAACTTATATTTTGAAGACATGTTCATTTAAGCTGTGTCATTTCCAATAAAAATAGCAAATGTCATTTACAGGGGGATGGTCAAATCACAGCAGTGCCAAGAGGTCATGATGTTATACCCTAAGAGTAATTTTGTTTTAGTTGAATATTTTATTCCTCCCTCTCATTTTTGCCAGTGTATACAGACATCTGTCTACTGCAAGGCATTGCATAGAGGAACTGGTAGGTAATTTCATATGGATCGACACATAATTCCTGATGAAGTAGACATGCAGTTTTTATATTCACTGTCCTTAAATCTAAATTGCAAAGTGCAATGCTATGGCTTACCTTGACTGTAATTAAGTTTGATAGTAAAACAGAATAGAATTTATTTATTATGAGTGCATAAAATTAGTTGGACTATTTAAGGTGCTATTCAATGAGTAATGCTCTCATAGAAGGGGTAAACATTTATCTGCCTGATAATAGTTGTTCGTATTAACAGCCTAGAAAAGTTATTTTCATACAGCTCTGGTTTTATGTGTCTTCTTGTCTTCTCAATATCCTGGGAGCCATTGCACAGGGCAGGGCAGGCATGTGTAATACGTGAAAAAATATAGAACAATTTCCAAGAAAAACAGGCTTTTTATCTCTATAGATTGGTGAAGAATTGTCTCCTTTGGACTTTTAAGAACATAAATGTAGAAAATAGGAGATGAAGCTGTAATGCCTCACAGCTCAAGACCAGAACAGGGTTAAAGCCACATAAGCAGAAACTGATAGCTCATTATGGTGCCAGCCTGCACAATGCAGAATTCCATGTTTCCTAATGCTTACCTCTGCTAGAGGGATGCTGGCCATTCCTGGCTTTAGCACCCCATCTCCATGAACTGTTTCTGTAGGTATTGCCCTTCTTTAGCCACTCATTCTTCCCCATTCCTCATGGTTTAGATCCCAAGAAGATGGGTCATTATTCTGCCTGGAGTGCATGTAAATCATATCCCTGTTTAATCACCCTAAACCTTGTTGCCAGGGGGAATATTGGTGAAAATCCCAGTGTTTGGCTGGCAAAGCAATAAAACTGAGCCAACCTTTTTCCTTCTTCAAGTTCTGAGCTTGCAGCAGTATCAATGCAAGTCAGAAGTGAGACATTTCAGAACACTGTTGCTCATGATTTACACCAATTGGCTAAAAATAGCAAATTGCTAATATAACAAGCCTGTACTGTGTTGATACAGACAAATAATTGTTTATAAGTCAAGTATTATTTAAAGAGGAGTAAGTTTAAGAAAAGATGTTACAAATTTATCCCTGTAAATAGTATCCAAGGTATCACATGAGTGTAGTTCTTTATAACGTTTAAAAGAGAGAAGATAATTTTCTCATATTTTCAAATGATGGGAGACCAGTCTTTTCACCCTTGACAGCTGTCAGAAAATTATGGAAGGTGCTTTTAAGCAATTACCATTTTGTAAAATATAGGGAGGAGAGAAAACAATTCCAACACTTTTTTATAGCATCTTCTTGGGTGCTGTATTGAGAGTTGTGTTTAAAGTATTTCTGACTGTTAAGAATTCACTTTTACATAGAATCATTTTGGTTAGGAACGACCTTTAAGATCATGAGTCCAACCATTAGCAGAATTGTTGCCTTTTTTATGTTTTTCTAATCTGCCTCCTTGTTTAAAAGGATGTGCAGAAATCTCAGGCTGTATGCCTGTCACTTGAAGGTGTAGTGATAATTTTTTTGCCAACACTGATGCTGGGCTGTGCACCCCAACTTGGCAGCTTTGGATGTCTCTGTAAAGGATCAGCATGCGTATGTGCTTTCATTTCTGTGATTTAGCTTCCTGGCTGGTGTAAGAAATGGGTCCACACTGTTATTCATGACCACCCACCATCATCTGACATCAGTTTGCCTTGAGAAGTCTACAGAACTATCTCTATATTGAATATTTAAGTGATAAATCTAGTAGCTGCTCTCAGGCAAAGGTCCGGCTGAAATTCAATGTCATTGCTCTCCAATTCCCCCATCTATACTCTGGGGAGGCAGAGGAGATGTGCCAGTAATGAAAAAAAAAATAATTAGAAAACAAATACATTTTTAAAGCTGTGTCAGTATACTGCATGGGTCAGCCAGCAGGGATCCTACAGGATCCTGATGAACCTGAGACAGTGGAAAGCCAGAAATTCCTGCTCTGCTGAGGCTGTGGGGCTGGCAGAGAGAAGCCCATGTCAGCAAAGACAGAAGAGACCTAGACACAATGTTTGCAATGGGTTGTCCTTTGTATTTTACAACTTGAAATGTGCTTAGAGTGAAATCTGAATGAAATGTGCTTGGAGTGAAATCTGGATGACTGTATGTCAAAGCTAATAAAAGGGATTCAAGCAATAAACATAACTGGGCACAGTCCTGTAAAACTGGTCTTTCCTGACTGTAAGCTCCTCATCAAGCTTAACTTTGAGAAACCAACTCTTTCAGGCCAGTGGTTCTGGCCATGGCACTTGCATACAAAGATCACTGCAATAGTAAAACAGTATTAATTCCTGGTCCTTGCAAAAGAATAATTTTGTAAAATAATTCCAGTGAGGGACAGGGCAGAGAGCTGGCAACACCAAAGCCAAGGTGAAGCCATTGCCATGGTGCCCTTTGGGTCCAGGTATAGAGCAGTAGGTGTTGCTCACTCCTCAGCACTTTAAATGTCTGCAGGAATGACTGAAAGCAAAAAAACCCATCAATTTTCTGTACAATTATTAGCTTTTTGGTTTGGTGTATTATAGCACCCATCTTTTGATGGGGAATTAATTCAAAACATCCAAGGTAATATCATCAAAATACTGTAATTAGATTTAATGGCACACTTCCGAGATTAATAGGTGAACTTCCTCACAGCCTACAATTTTTATTTCCAAAATTTCATTTGTCATACTGCTACTCAGTACAGATTCACCAGCACAGTGTTTACCTACACTTTTCCTCACTAGTAGTAAAATGTGCTGCCTTTTGCAGGCATAGACAGATGAAAAGATGTATTAGTAACAAATCTGTGTTCATGGCATATAATCACAAGATGACAAGACACTTAATGTTATCTATTTATATATTATGTATAGCAACGTCTGTTGCACAAAATCACTTTTCAGTCCCATTTTAGGGGATTACCTAATCCTGTAATTGATTCTATGTGATGAGTCCCTGTTGTCCTGTGGAGACCCATTGACCTTCAGAACATGAACAGGTCTGAAAACATTCCATTATTTCACTGTTTTTTTAATGTGTAAATTACAAGATAATGTAGGATGAGAGCAGATGATTTTATCTGTCTATTTACTTTGCTGGGCTAAGAATTCTAAGTGTTTTATGACTTGACCAAGAAGAAGAATTGCTCTTATCAGTAAGAATGAGTACATGATTGATGTTTTCTTTAAGGTAAATCAAATATTCTCATAGAAATGTAGAAATCATACATGTTCTCAAACAGCTCAGAGCTACAGCAAAGCTACTTTCTACTGTAACTGTCACAGCTCAAAACTTGCAAAGGGATGAAGCAATTGCTCACTGGTTATAAATACCAGCAGATTAGTTTATCAATAGATCTGTATCATGTTACTCATTCCAGAGTCCATAAAATCCAACATGAATCAGCTTGACTTCGTACACAAACAGTCCCATCCTACTCACAAAGGTGAGTCCACAGGTAGCAGCTGATGACATTTTATAGTCATGGAGGTCTTAGTATTACAGAAAACAAGTAATTGGACCTGTGTGCCTGTGCAGACAGACACACACAGATACATATAAACCTTGCTCCTTCACTGTCCCACCAAATATAACTCCACGGATTAAGGCCTTAAATAAGTCTCTAAGAATGTAATTTAGTACAGTCTGAATCCCCCTTGGGCAAGCCTGAGGTAGCTCCTTGGGCTGTCACAGCTAAGCAGCTGTCCAGTCTAACACTGACTCACTCAGGAGCCAAAAACCTTCCTCATTTGCGTGACACTGAAACAGTTGTAAAGGATCAGACAGACATTATCCGTAGATGATGTAGGGAGGGTGCTTAGAAAATAGTTGATACCAGTAATTACTAAGAATAGAAAGGTAAACAAACTGCTTGCAAATTTGTATCTGAATGAATTCTGAAATAAGGCCTTACCACATGGCATTCCTATCCAGCAAGAGGGTAGACTCTTATCCTAGGATAGAAGAAAGATGATCAAACTCTCCACTTTTACCTCTGTGACACACACAATAAAGTCCATAGCCCACACACAATCAGTAATGACAGGAGTTGCTGCCTTTGGCATACTACCTTCAGTTTCTCTTTGGTGCGTGCCCCTTGACATCTCGGTATCTGACTTCAGCCTAGGATATTTTGTTCTTGAGACATAGGTGATTACCTTTAATTAGTCTTTTGACAGTTATGGCCTTATCTAACATTACTGTGTGTTTAAAAAAATTACTTCTAGCTTTGATGTACCTCAGTGTTCCTTATTGTGTGCTGGCTGTGGGCTGCAAAATCCTTTCTGTTGAGTAGCTGTAACAGAGCCATCTGTGAAACGTTTCCTTTCCTCTGTTCTGTGCTTTGCACATTAGTGCAAAAGAAAAATTTCCACTTATAGAAGGTGAGCACACACAATTACTATTCTCTATATATTATATATACTCTCTGTATGTTCTCTATTCTACTATTCTCTACAGTAAGAGGCAGAAGTGAGTGCGGATTGTTTGATCCTTTGGAGTTACTGTTGCTCCTTCTCCCCATCAGCATTTGAAATGTGCACCATGTCTGAAGCCACTGATCCAGGGACATATCCTACTGCTTTCCTTTGGAGAATGCAAGATGACACATTTTCACCTTTGAGGTGACAGTAGGTGGCATGAGATAGGTGGCCCATTTCAGTCTCATATTGTTCTCAGTGATCACAGTATGCCAGCTGCTTGTATGACTGTGCATGTCAGCCCACTAATCTTGAGTGATGCAAAGCTCACAGAGTCTGGGGAAATACCATTGTCTGTGACAACTCATGCAGGAAACAGTCATGCAAAGGAGCTGTCAAGAGAGGAGGCTTGGTCTAGGAGAGGGGGATGTGTGGGGTCAAAAGTGTAGAAAGCACTTTGGATTCAAGGCAATATAAATTAGCCATGGCACCTATTCTATCCTACAAAATCTATTTGCATCACATACTGGAAGAATTAATATCGCAAAAACATAGAAAAAAGCAACAACCAATAATAATCAAATTATAACTGAATACTCTGGATGGTGCTTGACTTGGAAAAACAGGCTCAGGTAGGAATACCAACACTATTATCTGACATAGCTGGAAAAAAGAGTAAGCTGTGACATCTCCATTCTTGGCAAATCACAGAGACTGCTGCAAGCTCTCTGTTCCCTCTGCTGCTTGGAGTGAAGCAGTCTTAGCTGCTGTCGCTGTTAGCTACAGATCTCCTCTCTTCTGTGTCTTTGTGGGGAAGAGGAGGGCATGAAAAGTCATTCACTACTTGGAAAGCAATGGAAGAAACAGTATTTGTGGTTCCAGTCAAAGTTTTCCAGCTCCTTTTATAGATTTGGCTTTTTTTTTTAAATTAATTGCATAACAGGGTGCCAGAATTTTAGCAGCCATGTTATAGCAAATAAATAATTTTATAATAAAGTCTCTACTGTCCAAGAGCCAAAGTTAACTACAGGTTATTCTCAGCTTTCTTATCAAAAGCTGTTTCAGACTTGACTATTTTATCTGAGTACTTCAGATGCTGCCTGAATAGCTTCCCACGTTCACAAGAATCTCAGTGATTGTTTATTTTGTGCATATGTATTTTGCATGCTGACAGAGAATGCCTAGTTGGTAATTTCTCTCCTTGCCATTATTACCCATGTATGTGCACCAGGCCAAGAGCTCAGCACCAAACCAGAGAGTGATGGAAAGGTTTCCACCTGTCATGTAGCCAGAGCATGCAGAAACAGTCTCCATATGTGGAGACCAGCTGCATGAGGCTCCCTGCCACCTGGCCAGTCCCCTACACTGCCCCAGGCCCAGAGTGCACTGCCAGGGGAACAGGGAGTGGAGTCAGGGGGAGACAGTAAAGGGGCAGCAGACTGTCCACTGCTCAGCCAGCTGACTGGGGATTTGAGAGCAGATCAGGGCCATAGTCAGCCTTGGACTCCCATCACATCACATCACATTGCCAGGACTCAAGCTCAGATGAGCTTTGGACATGTCAGAAGATGCCATATGACTTCTTACTACAGACCCAAGCGAGGAGCTCTCTGCAAGGTAGATCATCTATGAGTCCTGCCCATCAGTAATGTCATGGCACTGATGTCAGGCTGACAATTTAGATTCAAAATCCTTCCTAGAAGGATCAAGATAGCACGTGTGCATGTGCTCCTGGGGCTGCTGGCCATCTGGGCTGCCCTTAAAGCCATGTGGTTTTACACCCTGCCCACGTTTCAGCCGTCCTGTATCCAGAATGGCACTCAGAAGAACTGCTTGCGTTAACTTGCTCTCTGATCTACACCCCTTCATGAACTTTTGACAGTGACTAAGTCTATGTTTTCCCTAGGATCTTCAAAACCCTTTCAAACAGACCTGATGAAAGAAAGCCTGTTGATTTTTTTGGGACTGAGTGAAGATCCCTCTTTTCTCTCAACTGCCAAAAGAAAAAAATGTGAACTATACTTTTCAAATGTCATCTTGGGGAGCCCAACCCTCAAACTCTTCCTTACATATAAAACGTCCTGGCAGGATTACCATATAATATCCATTGAAGCAGTGGAAAATATCAAAGGATCATGACTTAAAATTAAACAAAGCAGCACCCTTTCTTGTCTCAAAGCAACACACTGTTCCTCTTCTTTTCTTCCCTTCTCACCTGCAAATTGCCATGCAATTTGGTGAAGAGGGATTAAGTATCCACAATAAACACTCCCATGTGAGGCCAGCAAGACCAAATGGAAGCAATTGTTTTACTTTTTAGCCCAAACCTTCTGTTACTGTAGCAAATGAGATTTTTTTTTTGCAGCTGACTAGCAGAAACTGATTTAGGCCCTTTGCACTTGCTGCCAGCAAGTGTTCCCTCTCCAAAAATAGCCTATTGAAGAAAGAAGTGTCAGTTGCTGTCTTCAACAGGCTGCTTTCTAAACCCATTGTTAGAAGACACCTACTTCAAATGAAACCTGGCATGTCACCACGTTGTGGGCAAAGTGCCATTCCAGCAGATGGGCAGGGGGTAGGCAGTGCCAGCAATCCAGTCTGTATATCAACCTTGAGTAACAAGGTTGTATTCCCATCTGAGGGTGTCAAAGCCTGGACCTGTGCTCTACCTTAAGCTGCGTCCTTACACACGTTGCTGCCCCACACACATCTACGCAGTATTTGAAAGATTTCTGTTTAATTTGCAGCTTGTCCTGCTCTGTTCCACTGTTCCAGGTTTAAGTTTGGGATGGGAGAGCCTGGCCTGCCATGCTCTGCAATGAAGGCGTAGGCAGGACCATGTCAGCAGTGCTTGGCTTTCCGTGCCTTTCTTCCCACTGTGGCATTTAGTAGCAAATATGTGGGGAAACACCTCAGGGTGCTGTAGTCAAAGCAAAACTTCCTCAACACCTCTGGAACAGTGAGAAAGCACAGTGTAGGTAGCTCTGAGTGGAGATGCAGGAGTCCAGCAGAGGTTAATCTCAGTGCTCAAGTCTCCCGACATTTAGAGTAAACTCGTGCCCATGTGTCAGGTGGTAAGAGCAGTCCTGCAGTCTCATTCTGTTCTAGTGTC
Source organism: Toxostoma redivivum (assembly GCA_013397375.1). Lineage (NCBI taxonomy): Eukaryota > Metazoa > Chordata > Aves > Passeriformes > Mimidae > Toxostoma > Toxostoma redivivum. The sequence goes on along the minus strand of VXBI01008665.1, from coordinate 885,090 downwards.
AGAAATGCCCACTCTCTCAAGTGCCCCACAAGCCTCAGTGAACGGGGATTCATATACCACTGCCCCGTGAGACTAATATGACAATGAAGTCTCTACCTTTCAATGTGTCTTGTACAAAAAAAGTCATCTTTCTAGTGAAATGCCAGCCTGTGTGTAGAGACTTTATTTAGGTTCTTCTGCAGTACCTGTTTGTGTTATATGTCTTACAAAGTGTCAAATTAATGAATGTAAACTCTATCTGCATCTTTTCAAAATCTCGTCTTATATGTCCCATGAAACTATTAGTTTAGCTATCACTAGGCATTAAAATTTAAAAGGGTCACTAAATGCATACTGCTAGAAGGGAACAACATTAGTTACACATTACCAGAACAAAACTAAATTAAGAAACAGCTCATTTCCTTTATACTATCAATATTTTACTCAGCCATAGCCTGGATGCTTGTACTCACAAAAAGAAATTAATCATTCATGTGCTAATGTACATCCATTTTTAAAAATCATCACTTAAGTAATCATTTTTGTGTGTGCTCAGATTTGTGATGCCTGCTTATGAAAGTGCAGGAGAAATCAATACAAATTAAATAAAATTTAAAAGGTGGTATCAGTGAAACAGATGCAAAAGAGTCCTCCATGCAGTAAAATTGTAATCAAATTGCTGTAAAATTCTGTTAGCGAGTCATAATTTGAAAAAGATACCAGCCTAATGCTAAACTTATTTATATGCCATGCTACCCTCTTTATTTTGGTGCAAGCATACACAATGCAGTTCATCACAGATTTTTGTCTTAAAACATGCATAAAACTGAAACAACAAAATCTTTATTGCAATTTAATTGGGTACTGCCGTTTCCCAAGAGTTTATTTACCCAGAATCACAGTGTTCATAGCATAACATCATCTGTGTCTGCACATCTGGGAGGTTCCCAAAACCCTTCTCAAAGTGAGGTGCAGGAAGTCTTGTGGAAAGGCTCCCACCTGGGGCAGGTACAGGGATCCCTGCCTGTGTTCTCTGTCACACACCAAGTGTGAGAAATGAGGCACTGTATGGCTCAGCAAAACCAAAATTCTCCTCTCCTCCAAGCTGTCAGACAGCCTGCAACATCTACCCAGTACAGATCACAATAATCAAAGTTTCCTTTCCCCAGCTGCCTGAAAAGGACTAACTCTATCTCCTGGGCTGGATTTGCTGCTGCCTTGGGCTTGTCATTTACACCCATGGAAAGTGCTCCAAATCAAAAGCCCTGCTTTGCTCAGATATAAATTACAGCCACTTTACTCAGCCATAAATGTCTGTCTAAGGTGAAAAGTAGCAAAGAACAGCAGTTAGTGCTGGCTGCATATAAAAAGAGTTAATAGGGTCCTAGCAGATTGGAGCCCACAATTCCACGGAAATTAAATCAACTTTTGCTAAAGGTGTGATCGCTTCTTTTGGACTACCTGCATCAGTGAAAGAATATGGCAAAGCTGTTAGATCCTTGCAAGAACAATGAATTTCACAGAAGAGCAGCACAGTACTTGAGGAAGAATTTGGTGTAGCAGTACTGTAGGTTTTTTTTCTATTGCTTCAGTAATTTTATGGTGATGTATTTTGACAACAATTTAAAGAATCCCTGTGTTTATGAGGCAGTAACACAACCTGCAAAATAAATTTCAAGGCCAAGTTGTCTATTAATATATGGTGTGGCTTCTTGTGAATGAATAGAGATGAGCTGGAACAATGCTCAGAAAAAAGCAAGAGAATGTGTACCTTGACTTCAAGATGTGAAGACTTGTGTTCCTTTTTCAGCTAAGACCTGACATTCTGTCTGTGAAATGGAGAAAATGGTCCAGCTCTATTTTGCAGAAACTTTTGAGAAACTGAGTAGTTGGTTCCCACTCATGTCTTCACCAAAAGCCATGCTTTTGGGTATTTAATTTTGAATAAACTACTTTTAATTTTTTTATTTTTCTCCTTCTCTTCTTACTAGATCCAAATCTTTTCCAGATGAAGCTTTTGTGATAAACACTGTGTCCCTCTGAACTGTTTCTCCCTCACCAAGACATCATACTTACAGCCATCTCATCTGCAAACATCAGTGAGTACGTGGCAGACAAAAAGCTCAACAGTATGATCAGCTTACTGATAGTGGATAACAGGAGCAGCATGAACTGACCATGATTCAGAAATGTATCAAAAATGCCTATATTTTAGACTGCAAGGAACTGAGAACTTAACTTTCCTTTTGGAGAAGTACCAACTTACCTTTTGGTGAAGCTGGGTTTGGCCACAGCTTAGGAGCTCCCTGAGAAGCCAGCAGGAGCTCAGTACACGCTGCATAGGCACCAAACCAAGCACACAATTTACATCCCCTGGCAGTGCAAAGCAACCTGTTTCTACAGTCCAGTGCACAGATAGGAGTCCATAACCTTGGAGAATTGGATTGGCTTAGTTTATTTTATTTCAACCCAATTAAGGGACAATGCATCATGAGCAGTGGATGAGGCAAAGAAGAGTTGCCAGATGAAGCATCCACCGGGTCTGAAAGCCACTGCCAGTTAAATGTGCAGAACAAGCACTTTTGCAATTACACAAACAGTTAAATAAATATGGATTTTAAATTTCTCATTTTTATCAAATTCAGCTGTTGACAAGACCTCAGTCAGAGGGAGGAAGGGGAGTGAGAGGGCAACAAGCTTCTCAACCTCAAGGTGTGCCACCTGGATGGGAGGAGGAAGGGCCCTTTCCTAAAGGACACACATTGGGTTATACTGGAGGTGACACAGATTCTTTGCATGAGCTGTCTGCATGGAGCTAGCTGACTGCTTGAGACTGAAGGTGCTGATAAAAATGCAAAATTTGACCTATAATGATTTTTTTTTCTGGGTGTCTAATGGACTAAGTGGGTTTTTTCCCAGTTCAGAAGCTGCAGGTGGGCTGGGGATCATTTGAGAGAGATTCAGCTGTGGACCTCCACCACTTCCTGTGCAGAAGAGAGTCCCTGCAGACAAACCGGTGGGAGTTTGCACAGGTGTAGAGAATTGCCCCAAATCTATGTGTGTGCCTCCACTATCTCAAAACACATACACATGTGGCCTTTTTTGGCCTTTGCTTAAATTTAGTAAAGTGTCCTGAAATGCACTTCATATGATTTGAAAGATAAAAATGTCTCAGTCTTACTTGTACCAGTTTATTGCTAATGTGGGCAAGTGATTCATCAATGGATGAAATGAGATTTTCAAGTTGTTTTAAAATGATGAGGTAGTTTTCAGAGCTCATGCAGTTTGTTACTAGATACATGATTTATTAATATATTTGTCAAATAATGTATTTGACAAGTTTTAAAAACATTTCTAATTGTTTTTATAACTCATCAATCTTAAAAGGGAAGTAGCAGGATAAGACTGTATTTTACAATCTCTATTTTTCTAGTCTCTCCCTTATCATAGCCCAGTGAAAGGGATGGAAATGTTAACACTGGATACATGTTTCCCCATGATTTTTCTTTGGTTTACTGTGTTTTACTGATTTTCTTTGTTCAGGATTTTGTTCAACCTTACAAGTTAAACAAGAAGATTGGCCAGTTTCCAACTTCATAATCTATTGGTGTAATTGTGATTCCTTTCAGCACCATGGGACATTTTAACACCACTTTGAATTTTTTGGTTTGATTTCACTCTAAATGTCCATCTATTCCTTACTGGGTCCTATTCAGAAATATAAGTTTCAGGATTACATTTGCCTATTAAACACTTGATTGAAAGGTGGATTCAGGGCTCAGACACATGCTCACTTAACAAAGCAGATGCAGCAATATCCTCAAGCTGTTTGTTACCACCTGCTTGTCAGACACTGTATCCCACCAAGGAGCGCATGGAGCAGGGTGTGTGAGCCTTTGGTAGCTGCTTCAGTGCAAAGTCCTGTGGCTTAGCTAAATTCCCTGGACATGTTCCCTTCCATCTCAAGATAGCTAAGCCTTGAGCATGCACTCAAGGACCACTGACACAGACTGAGCAGTTTTCCTGATTGAGACCAGAGCTCCCAGTCCTGTGATGAGATCAGCCAGGAGACTTCCCCAAATGTGCTGGGCAGCACTGAGGTTCTGCTGGGGCAGAGGAGTCTGCCAGCACCAGGCAGGCCCAGGCTGAGCACTCACATCACCTCCCACGTGCTGATGCTCATTTCCAAACCCAGCTGCTTTTTACTGCCCCTCTGCCAAGCACTTGGTCCCCATAACTGCTGGCAGAACACAGCACATGCCTCTTCCCTGTGCTCCCTGGGCAAAATCAAGCAGGTAGCTTAACCACCTGCTAAACTATTTAAACCTAATGTCGTTCTAAAGCCGTAACAGCCTAGCAAAAAACCAGGGAGAAGTCTTGGAGACCATTCTGCTGAATAAGTGTGGGGAAATTTCTGACACTCGATTGGTAGCTGGGAAAAGTAAAGCAGTGATGCCTTAACCACAGTAAGGGCTTGTTAACTGATATTGTGGGTTCACAACCACTTCTCTGAGACTACTGGGCAGGGGGGTGAAGAGAGAGATACACTCAGGTGTAAATCTCTGCAAGATCAGCATGTACACACCCTTCACAAACCTGCTCAAGCAGCTTGCGTATAAGCCTACATGGAGTTGCTGATTCAGGGTTTTCTTAATACCAAAACCATATTTTTTGGAATTTAAGTTTTAGAGCACAATGCAGCCTGCTAAACTTTCTTTTATTAAAAAATAAACTAGAACAACATAAAAAGCATAGCACCAGCCAGTGCTGGGAAGGCAGACTATTATACTGTGAGCAAGAGCATATACATGAAATAAACTTCATTTGTAAGACATGGCATACTCAAACCTAGCCCTGCAAAAACACACCAGGCTTACTGGCATGGGACAAAGACACTGCCTGATCTGTCCTTACAGATAAGGTCCTTCCATCTGCAAGAGCTGTTTTCCTACCACTCCTTCTTAGCATTTCTCAGTACTATTCAACAGTCAGCTTTATTTGATTTGTGGCGTAGTAGGTTTTTGTGCTTTTATATACATTTTAAAGTTATCTTTATCTTTAGGTGTGGTATTGCCATCCAAACAGCTCAGAAACACCAGCTACAGGCAGGAAGGGTGAACAGAGGCTCTTCAGGTGCTAAGAGAGTGGGGAGATCTGCATATTCAGAGCAGGAGCTGCACACACAAACTGAGCCACCACCACCACCAATGGGTGAGCTGATTACTATTTATTTGAGGGAAGAGAAATGAATTCTAACTGGCTAAGACACTTTTGTTATCATGAAATGCATATTTGGCTACAGCAAATGGCTTCAAATCAGAAAAGTGACATTTTTGTGCTGTCTGTTTATAAACAGGATATAGTTAAAGGCACCCACAGCTGCAGTAACTGCAGATTTTCAAGGCCAGACTCAAATGTATCATACTTTATCATTATTTTTCTCATAGTTGCTATACTCAAGGCCTTGCAAATGTATAAAAAGCCAAGAAAATAACTTCTCTGGTTGTTTGGCACTTAATATTGTATGGCAGCTCACTGTTTTCAAGAGAGTTTGTATTTTCACCTGAAACTTTAATCACAGCATCACAGGCCCATCCCTGTTTTTGACAGTCAATGTCAGTGTCATGAGCTTTAGTAAGTGCACAACTGAAGTCAATAAAACTGAAAACTGAGGAACCCCTTCAGTTCAGGGTGAGTTTGGCTGAGAGGAGAGTCAGAAATTCAAAGCGTGTTGCTGACTGTGTGACCCCAGTGGGGTGGCGTGTGGGAGTGAGTAAGGAGAGGGGTAGGGTTAGCAACAAGGTGATAAGGCAGCATCACAGGTACAGCTACCTGGACAGACAGATGCAGCTTCAATCCAGATGTCTTCCTAACAGTTGTGGTAAAGTTAGTGGGAATAGTTTGAGGAACCTGCCTTTTGTTATTGTTGATTTTTTGTTTTGTTTGTTTGTTTTTTGTTTTGTTTTCTCTTGCATCCATGTGTAACAGTAATTCTTGTTTCTTTCAAGAAAAACATTGTGGAGATGAGTGGCTTTCCACAGGGAAAACCCCCAAAGACGTGGGACTACAGTAGTGAGATCTGTAAGCAGTTGCTAGAAGTTGTTCTATAAACTGGTATACACAAAGTTTGCTTTCGACTCCAGTAATGACTAAAGCAACTTATCTTCTGTCAGAAAAACACATTTCTTTCCAACAGAAAACTGCAATGAGTGTGCTGTGGTCTTCATCATTCTCCAACTTCTCCTCTGTGGACAACATTGAAAAGGCCAGCTTTTCTCAGTTGTTTTGGTTCCTTTTTCTTGCCTGTATGTGTCAGTGACAGTTCTAACAAGTTTTGAAACAAAAGGACAATTTATTACTTTAGAATTAGCAGGATGACTGCTCTGTCTATGGAAATAAGGTTATTCTGCTCTAATGAAATTCCTGAGCTGAATACACAGTTTGAAGTTCATGACCCACTGAAATGATGATTTATGGAACTTTCTTGCAAATTACCTGTGTTAACATCATATGTAATGTATTTGTATCACTGGACCTTTGGAAAGAATTTTCTTTTGCAAGATTCTTCTTCTTTGTTGGGATACTTTAGTTCCCTCAACAGTGTCCCATAAGAGGGTTTAAATTTTACCCTGCACTAGAAACCGCTGAAGTTTTTGCTTTCAGATAAATGCTTGGCAGTGTCCAGGCTCAGTCCACTTGTATGGGTGCTACAGTGGAAAGCCTTTTTTCTGTACTATCACCAGTTTACATTTGGTCTCACATTTGGAAAGACAGGTCATGTTGTAAAGATATGCATGGAGATGTGACATAGAAAGAGGTAAGAAAAAAACCTGCAAGAGTTACCACAACAATTCCCCTTGTCTTCTAGCTGTGCCCAATATTAAGCCTGTTACATGAGAAGACAAGGAAAATCAATGTAGGATCAAATAATTAGGGGGGGATCATGGTGCATCTGCATCAAGAAGCATTTTGTTTTGGAGCATTATAATATGAAAGGCAAAAATAAATATATTGAATAAAAAATGCTGGGGAATGTGAACAGTGTGGTGTGGAATTCCCTCTTTGTCATTTCCAGTAAATTTCATTCATTGAAAGTGCTCAATATATGGCAAATATTTGAGAGACCAGTGCCAGAGCAGTATTTTGTATATTCTGTAGATGGAAGTGTACTGGGAATCTGGTCAGCAGTGTAATTGTTTATATTCATTATAAACAATCTGTGTTATTTGGCAACAAAACCTGCCTTTTTGAGTTGACTCTCACTGATGCTGAGATAGTTCTATCAGCTGGTTGTAATTTTACTATGGGGGTATGCAAAATACACTGTATTTCTTCCAAATTATCTGTGGGAAAAACATGAACAATACACTGAAGGCCCCTCAGTCTTATGGGAGCTGTCTTGGCCCTTTTTCAATAGTCCTTAAGGCCATAGGAGGATGCAGAATGGGTTTAGTTTGCATGTCTTGTACCACTATTACATACATCTGCCTCTTCTTCCCTGGCTTTAATGCCCAACTACTCTCATCTTGAACAATGATAGCAGATAAAATAATGAAGAAAATTGCTACTGAAGGTAGAATGGACATGGAATGGGGTGAGAATATCTTACTGTGAAAAGGCAGTGCCCTATTTGGCTTAAAAGACAAAACAAATACTACAGAAGCCATTTTCTGAGCTTTCCCTACAAGGCTGAGTTCCTCAGAGATGTGTAAATGTGCTTTCCACAAGATGGGGCTTTGTGTTTGTCCAAGCTACCCTGCACCTGAAGGACCTCCTTGTACCTCAAATAAATATGTACTTGTGCTCCTACCAAGAGCAAGGGGAGCATTTTCTATCAGGTATTTGGGAGGGAGATTCCCAATTATTCTCTACTATATGAGGAGGAACTACATCTTCTCTCAATTTTTCAATTTTGTTTTTCTCCTAGAAGAGTAGAGAGAAGACCTGACAATGAGTTACCCAGTAAGTTAATGGTTAGGATCTTTCACCTCATGGTCTCAAATCTGCTCAGGATGGGTCAAAGCAAGGACTCAAAACCAGAACTTTTACATCTCACATACCAGTTCTAACTACTAGCAGCTGGTCACTTGAAAGGAGATTTTTCTGTCACTCTTCAGCTGTTCAATTTGTAAGAATAATTAAATATTATTAAATTTAATGAGAGATGGATTCTGCAATCCAGCAAGTTTGAGCATTCACCTTTGGTGTTGATGATGCAGGTCTGAGTCTCTCCTCCAGTGACTCATCAGAGCCAACAGGCACAGCTGAATTGTGGGATGGGGATTGCTTTTTCTTGATTGATGCTTTTCTAGCAAAAAAAGAAAAGAAACCCTAAACCAAACTGTCTGTTGCAAGAGGGCCCACGAGCTCTGAATGAGCCCTACCACATCCCTAGTGCTTCTCTGGCCACAGACCTGGCAAAAATATTATGAGAGCAGGTCTCAGCCATGTGTTTTTGAAGAGCATTTCAGCAGCATGAACAGTTTTAGCTCCTCTCCCATGCTGGCAGCCTCCACTGCGGGGGAATGTGTTTGTGCTCACACCTGTGCCTAGAGATCACAACTGCACAAGAACATGAAAGAATTTCTCCACATACATTAGGTGCTTTAAAAAATTCCTATAATCTCCTGTTTTCCAGTCTTTCTCCCCTTGTCTATTTTTGCTAAGCCTGTGCTTTTCATGCCTGTAGGCTTCAAACTGAGGAAGACTTTTATTCTGAAAGCAGCTGTTTCTACTACAGGAGTGCCTTCACTTTGGCTGTGATCTTCCTCCAGGAAGGTGAGGCTCTGCTCTCAGCTTACACCCAGGCTATCCCAGCTCCACTGAGTTGACCCACGGACAGAATTCAGCTCTGTGGGCTAGAGGCTGAGCTTTTGCTCTCTTTTAGCAAGTCTGACTCTCTTGTAATCCGTCCTGCTTTTGGAACATGCAGCAGGAGCTTCTCTAAACTTTAATCAGGCAATTTCACTTGTTCAGTACTTGAAGAGCAGGATTTATTTACCAAGGATTTAAATTTCTCCAAAGTAGAGAGAAACTAAATAGCACTGCTCTTTAAGCATGTCTCCACATTTAGAAAGCATTGAGTTACGCTTTCCATTTGAAGCTTTTCTTCTTAAAAAATAATTCAGCCACCCCTCGTGAGACTTTCCCGTCACTGCCCCCCCGTAACCCAATCTGCCCCCACCAGGGAGCACAGCCCGCTGCTTGCCAGGTGTGCTGGCAAGTTTGTCACATGAAAGACTTCAGGCATAACTGCTGGCAACATGAGCTCTGAAAAGGCATTCAAAGAGGCCTTTATATATACTTAAGTGTAAGAGATGTGCTATTTTGCTAACAGGATTCAGTGTCTATATTTTACTGTAAATGCATCTTTTTCTCTATAAGCTATCAATGAGAAATTAATTTTATTGACTTTATGGATGGCTTTGGGTTGTAGATAGATCTCTTCCTACAGGCATCTTTTGACTTTACCTGACATCCTATCATCCATCTTTTCTTTACCTGACAGCTATCAGAACTGGAAGGAGACAACCACCATTTCTATTTGAATGAATTCTCTTGTTATTATAGTGTCAGGCACTCAGCATTGTCTGACCCTGCAATCTAAAGGCCCAGAGTGTCTGCAGTCCTGGAAAATACTTCTGAAAAACAGTGATAACTAAGATAATAATAATTCTCAGCACTCTTGCAAAGCTTTTAATCCACTGATATCAACCAGATACTGGCACTTACTACTAGAGGAAAGTTAAATTTGTGGTATGAGGGATCCTATCATTTGAAGGAGAAAGCCTGCAGAACAACGTGCACTGGGCTGTTAGAAAGGACAATGGTCAATTGTTTTGGGTAACATGCTGATCTCACTGTATTTAATGGCAAAATTATTTCAGTGGAGCCATAAACACAAAAAAGCTTTGGCAAAAATATTGTCATGGTCTCTGTATTCAAAATATGCCTTTTGTGACAAAGCACCACACACTGTAATGCAGATGTTTGCTATTTGATGCTTATTTTGTATGTCAGACTAATTATTTTTGACTATTTGGCTTCTTTGTCTGTCTAATTTCTTTCAAATTTGAATATGAAGAGATACAACTTTGTAAAGAAAGTGAAATATTGTAAAAGTACTTTGCAAATATTGACATTATGTCAAACTGATTTACTTGTGCATCAGATTTTTTGTTTATATTTCACAGAGGTTCAAGAAACGTCACTCTTTTGGCAGCAGCATTCATGGCTAATAGCATTCAAAGTGTCATTGATGAGATTTTGATGAAGAAAAAATTTACATTTGCATGTGTATACACTGGTATTTGCTCTAGAGAAGTAGGCAAACATATCCAAGTAGGAGGGAGAAAGCTAATCATGTACCTTTCTGACAAACTAGCTTTTCTATATGACTAGCAAGTACCTTATAGCCTCACAGAAAAATTGCAATCAATCCAAACTGCTAAGATTTGGGGGAAAAAAATCCTTTTTAAAAAATAAGTTTGCTGGCAAACACTTCTTAAGATGCTGTGATTTGTTTATGGATTTTCTACAAACAGAAGGAAAAACTAGGTTTCCATGATAAATCACTTATTTTAATTATTCACTAAGTCCCATTCTCCCATCTACTTTAATGAACTCTAACATAGTGAATCTTAACACCCAATATAATGAAAGTAAATTTTCACCATTAATGCAGTGTGAATGGCACAATTGCTTTATTCTTTTATTCACAAAGTGTCAGTCATTCACTTCACTCTGCATCATTCAATAGAACTAAGATGTGCAGTGAATGTGATTCCAGTCATGTCATCCTGTTAGTACAAAGTGATTCTTAATAGCACTTGACAGCACACTGCTGGATTGGCTCACTGCATTAAAACAAACCAAATTATTCTGGTTTTATGTACATATCAGTACTTGTTGACATACTAGTAAATTGTTTTAATAGCCTGTACTTATGAAGGTGTATATCTTTGTGGTTAAATTCCAATACATTGTAAAGTATACTTTACATAGAAAATATTACTCTCTCAGGAAAACTGTAAGCACAAAGTTTAGACTCAAAAAATACAGTGATGGTAACTGCTTTATCTGCTCTTTGAGCAGCCATCATGAGCTAAATGTGTGACTGAATCAGAAGCGAGTGGCCCGAGATGCAGCTTTGGAGCAAGGGGAGTGTAACATGCTGCCAGTTACAGCCCAATTAAATGGTGTTCTGCTTAGCTATTTGTGGCCAGAACTGCAGCCTTGATGAAAACCAAACCAATATGGTTTTTTACACAATTCTCAAAAATAATTTCCTTTAAGCAGTCTTTAGACCAGATTTGTATCTTATGTCATACAAAGGAGATGATGAATACTTCCTTCAGTTAATACCACCTTCATGTGGAAGGTGTGCACTGGCCTAGCAAAGCAATAAATAAATCCACAGTGATGAATACTGACACTCTTTACTCCTTTTTCCCTGCCTCTGCTTTCACCTCTATGCTGCCACGCCAACTCAGACGTACAGAAAATATTGTGTCTTGCTTAGGAAGATTGACCAGCTTCCCTTACTTTGTGGGGGTCTTCAAGGAGGAAGTAATTCATCTCACTAACCTTTATGGACTTTAGTGCACAGATGACTTGCTGATGTTTTTAATTGGTTCAACAGCATGAGTTTGATGTGGTTTGCTACACTTGCTGCTTTTGTTATGAAATATCAAAACACCCAGGAAGTCTTATTGTGATGCACATCCGACCTCTCATCTAACCACACAGCTGTTACTGGCCTGTGGTTTTCACAATTTGATCAGAGGGTTCTTTCAGTTACCAGATGAATTAAGATTCATTCATTGCGTCCAGATAGTCAGGGGCAAAACATGTTGCCAGACAGAAACTTTGGCACTCGTGTATCTCACTGAGGTACCAATTCTTTGCTTGATTTTGTTCATATCCACCTCTCTGCAGGACTTGGTGTCATCTCCCAAAACAGCTGAACCTTTGCCACTTAAGCATGCCATCTGACTCCTTTCAGAGCAGAGGTAATCCTAAAAGCCCTAGAAAACTGCTGTCATAAATTTGAATATATTCAGCATAAGAAATATATGAGCTACATCTACTTTGGGAGGGAAAGAAGAGAATAGGGTGATGGGGCATTCCAAGAGTGGGAATGGGTCACTTAAGGTCCATTTATTTTAACATTGTATAGCTTTTAGCTGGAGAACCACAGTCATGATACAAACCTGCCTCCAAGGGAGACAGGTCTGAAAATCTTACAGAAATGATCTGCAGGGTGAAGCAACTCAAAATTACTAATTTTAGCTGCCAGTCTATAGGTATGTTTTATTCTACAGCATTGGTTGGGAATCACTGTATGATCAGGGAAAAGCTATAGAGCTACAATGGCTTGTATTTCACAAGCACTGATCAAATCTGATTTAAATAAGCATTTCAGATATGTAAATAGCATGGTTATCCACTTTGGCCTTCTCACCTGAATTTTTGTTTCCTTAGCAAAACTTCTGACAACTGGAGAATTCTTAGTAAATGCATGCTTTCATTTGATTCCATCTGAAACACTGAACTTTTTCTATTACTTATGAAGGTATGGAGAGAATATCAAATCATGGAACAGTATGAGTGCTTGTATTACTGTTTTATTTTTAATAAAACTATAATACAAATACTCTAGAACTGCCACAACACTGAAATCTGAAGATTTTAGGTGGTTTGCAAAACAACCAGAAATGACACCTGATTGGTTACAGTCCCTCATGTGATGGGCTCTCTCCTGCAGAGCTGGTGGATGCTTTATAAAATACCCTCAGATGGCTAATGGTACACACACAAAGTGCAATACTTCACCCTCTGCACAGAAACTATTCATTGGCTTCAAAGCCCAGGCAGGCTGCAAAGATGCACTATAACAGCACAAAGGGGAAATGGGATTTGTTTACATTTCAATCACTGATTAAACAACACTATCTAAGATAACAATCTTACCTGGACTAGGGAAAGGGTAGAGGGTACATAGTTCTGTACACAGACTGCAGAAATCAGAAGCCCTTTCGCTTGCCTTTTTCATGATGAGAATTAGATAGACAAATAATAATGATAATGGCAGAAGTGCAATGGATAAATTCACTTCTGCAAGAAAGAAGCCAGACCACACCCAGGTTCTCTCATTATTAGGCACATGCAATTCTTGTGTGTGAAATAAAGTGGATACATGAACCAATGGAAATATTATATTTGCATTAGTATATTACACTTACTATAGACCAGTAGTGGCAGGAATATTATTAATTTTTTTCCTTTACAGTAAGTGTTATAACACTTATTCTTTGAAGGATACCTAACTGATTTGGCTTTTTTCTTATTTCTGTTTATCAAAGTTGAAACTTGTTCCCACTAAAATCAGTACATTTTAATTTTGGTTTCAGTGATATCAGTGTGCAGACCCAGCACACTCTGCTTGCAGAATACTGTATTTATCCAGTTTTTGCAGACTAGTAAATACTATTGATCTCTGCATAAAACGTGGCCAGCTAAAGGGTGCTCATCTTTATTTAGAAATGAGCATGCTTATTGGCTGAACTATTTAAAGGGTAATATATTCAAATATGTCAAAAATGTATTTAGCAGTATCAGAGATTTTACAAATTTCTTAGTTTCTCGTTTTTTAAAATGAAAGTACACTTATACTGTAACAGCAGCAATGCCAACATCAACTGCTGCATACCAAGCTGCTCCTTTTGAATAAACTGATGGAAGGGGGAGACTGAGGGAAAAGGGACTAACAGGATTTGGCACAGGGGGAATCACACATCCTCAGCATGCTTCTGGTCTGGTCACTTAGACATGGATAAGCTTCCACTCCTGCTTCCAGAGGTAATGGCTTACTCTGAACAACCAGCCAAGCATCTTCAACAGTCAACTCACACCTCTAACCCCCAAAGTCTGCACATTTTACACAATAAGGATTTGCTTTGCCTGAGAGGAAGGAGGGAGGCATTGTCACAGCAGCTCTACTGGCAGACTGGAGTACTTCTTGCAGTCAGGTTGGAACAGAAGGCTGGAGACCACAGAGAATGTGAGCACAGAATTGTGACTTTTTAAAATTCAGGATGGAAAAGGTTAAGTAAATGCAAAAAATTCTTTTTCTTCTCCAGATTTTCACATAAAAATCCACTCCAAAGTTCATTAAAGTAAATAGCTTCAATAATCATTGACTCAGGCAGCCTTTATACTGAGAGTTGAATTACAATCTACTATTAAAAATTTCTGGAGTAGAACCAACTTCAAATCTCTGACCCACTGCTAATAGCCTGCCTGAAAATATTACTCCATCCTACTGCCCCACACAGATCATACAACAGGGAAGCTGCTCACGTGAAAACAAAGCTGTAGCAACCTCCTTCTTGCATCCCTTTCTATTGTTTGCTTTTAATGTTGGCTTATTTTGTTTGCTTTAATGTTCACTAAAGCTGTAACAAATTATTTGGGTCTTAAACTCCTCTTGGCTCCCGAGTGTGGTTAGGAGAAATTAGTCACTCTTCCCATGAGTGATGAAGGCAAAAGGTGTGACTCATCTCACCTAACTTCAGCCATAGGCATTGGACTGATACATTCAGCTGAAGAGATTTTACAGAGCCCAGTCCTGGTGGAAGAGATGGATGCCCTCAGCACATACAACAAAGGTCACTCCTTTCCCCCTTCTGGAGGCTCCTTCAGGTCAGCCAGCTCAGCTGCACCTGGGACCTCCCCAGATTTGTGCAAACCAAAGTAAACCAGCTTAGCTTGAAAAGTTTCATTTGAGAAGGTGTCAGCCTCTTTCTCCTGCAGATGGAGGAATGCTACAAAAGCAAAGGTACTACAGGAGACTGAACTATTACAGCTCATATTGAAATATGGCATCGTTCTTCTTGTTAAATTACGTATAAAGTCTCAGTGATGATTTTAATTTCCTTAACATCACTGTGACTGAAGAAAGCTGTCTTATCTTTGTGGTCAGCATAAATGCTGGCTTTCCTTTTTT